>JAQQAE010010824.1:0-13901 GCA_029823295.1 Pseudamia nigra | reverse complement strand
TAATGGTGTGACCAGCGAGCTTCAGTCTCATCCATTTACACTTTCTTGTTTTTTTTTTTTTCCTAGAAACTTTTTCATATCTTCTGCGAACTGAATGCATGTTCCCGGTTCTCCTCAAACCTTTAGTTTTTATATTGTCTCTCCCAGGTGGTTAAAGGTTTTCATGGTTTATAGGTCCTTTTTAACATAATTGTAGTTCTCTTCCCTTAGGTTGTGTTACATGTATAAAAAATACAAAACAGATCACTTGTTCAATTTTCATTTCCTAAACCAAACAACAGATAACGACTTGTTCTGTGATTTCTGGTTTAGTGCTGAGACAGAGACTTGTTTTTTTTTTTTTTTTCTATTTTTATTACTCTGTTTATGACACCTGATGTGACCTGTGAGTGAGGCTGGTAAGTTTGGAATAGTACACCTTATCTGTGGCTACTTATCTTGTAAGTGCATGTGGTGTGCTTCATTAGTTTAGCCTTGCACCCATCATTACTCAGTCTGTAATTATTTCAGAGCAAAAAACACACACTACACACAGATTCCAAGCGGGGAGCCCTCCTCCTGAAACAAATGGATTTGCCTTACTTGGAGGAGAAGAGGAGTTTAACTACATCAGTAGAAGTGAGGTGGGGGGTGATGTTAAATGAGAGCTTGTGTAACTTAAAGTTTCTGAATGCTCTTCCAAGAAACAAATTAACAGTGAACAAATATTATTGCACTACTGCTACTATTAACGAGGGTACCCGTGGTGTTCGACCCATTACACCCACTATTTTTACCAATTGTAAAAGTAGAGCTGTGGATACAACTAATGCCTTTGTACATAACGGCTGTGTAATGATTGCGTGAAACCAGGCTGCATCTTGACATTTCTGCGGTCACCGATGAGAGTACACACATCTAACTAAAGGCAGCTTCCTGTCACGTCCAGTGTCAGAAACAGAATAATGAAAAAAGAGACATTATCACATTTTCTAGACTTTCAGTTCGAGATCCTAAATTACAAAACAAGCCATTATCTGTTGCTTTGCTTTGGTTTTAGAAAAGAAAATGACCTAGAAACAAAAAATGAGTCATTTTAAATGGAAAATGGAATGAATGAATGATACATGTATTATAAAAGCTGTCAGTACAAGACTCAGGTTGGTTACTGTGAAAGATAACACACACTAACGACACCCTGCACCTCCTCAAATAAGTGAAATGAGTGAGACTGGTTGCATCAGAATTTGACAAGTCTGTGTTAGTCACATCTCACCAGAGGTGGCTAGTAGTCTTTACATGTACTGTAGCATTTTTTAATGTACCTCAGAGTAGTTGTTTTGTATAATATTTTTTATCCATATTCAGTTACATTTATGGTTTTAAAAAGCGCTATACAAAGAATAATTGAATTGATTTGAAGTACTGGAGCAGTTTTTTGTGAGGTACGCGATACACCACTGCATCCAACACAGCAGGGGTCTGTCTATTAGTGGCCAAAGTACGAAAAAAATAAACAGTAAAACTGCAGCGTTAGAGAGAAGAGCTGAGATTTCAGAGCTGCCAAAGAGAACGACAGCAGAACCAGCACAACTATGTCTGTTTTTTGTATAAATCTAATGTTTTCAAAGTACATTTATCCATTTCGGTGGGAAAACACAGAAAAAAATTTACACGTTGTGATCAGTATTTCAACACAAAATGACCATTTATCATGGAAACTACTATTAAGTCTTAAAAAAATGCTGCTGTTTTTCTCAGACTGATGTTAATTGCCCATCAATGGTTCGGCCCCTGTGATCAGCTGTTTTCTTTATAAATCATACCTGTTATTAACAAGATAAATAACAACTCCACCAGGTGATATGCAGTGTTAACATGACAAGAATCATGTTGAGCATTGCCTTCCTCGAATTGCCACCTTATTGTGGTGTAGGGGTTTGCATGCCTGAGTGATTCTAGGAGCTATGTTGTCAAGTGCAAGTTGTCCCTGGTCAGGTCTCCCGAGGCAAATTGGGTCTAGGTGACAGGTCAGACTAAGAGTGATTCAGAACACCCTTATGATGAATAAAATCAGGAACCAGAGTACCCAGCCTGGTATGGGGACACTGGTGGCTGGGGTAGATAAACGCTAGCGGGCACCTGGTGGCCAGACCGCCAGCCATGGCATCTGGTCAGGTACAGCCTGAAAAAAGGAACATGGCTCTGCCTTCCTGTGGGCACACCACCTGCAGGAAGGGTCGTACAGGTCCAGTGCTGTGTGGTTTGGGTGGCAGCCAAAGGGGGGCCTGGGTGGTCCAGTACCAAGTTGCCAAAGCTAGCTCCAACTGTGAGGAGGTCCTGGGGCAGACCCAGGACACAGTGGGGACTATGTCTCTCAGCTGGCATGGGAACATCCCTTTAGAGGATCTGGAGGAGGTGGTTGGGGACAGGGAACTCTGGGCTTCTCTGCTTAGGCTGCTGCCCCCCAGACCCTGACCCGGATAAGCGGAAGATGATGGATGGATGTTAAGCCTGATCCCTCATGAATTCAGATGTTTTTTGAGTGTTTTCATGTTACATTAAATCACTGTGAAAGGGATCGAAATGGTATCCGCCTCTGTCCTAATTAGAACAGGCCAGTTGTAGTGTGAATGGCAAGAACCATTCTCATAATTAGTATAGGCTGTGTACATTATTCACAATATGGAAAGGGGAAATCAGACAGTTCCTTGGGAGCATTTCATGTCTCAGATATGCTACTTAATTTCTGACCCCTGACATATAGTATCATTAGGGATCACCCCCTGCTGATCATAAAAAAATCCTCATTTCTTCACCATCTGTGAGGTGTTGAAGGTTTCTTGTTCTGGGTAATTCTCTGCTTTTTTCAGACGTAGAACTTTCATTCAACATGAGCTCATCAGCAGCCACCACCGCTGTCTGGCTGTCTGCTTCAACACCTCTGCCCCACAACAAGCTGCATGGTTTCTGCACTAAGTAGGCCAGTGACTGATGATAATATAAGCCATATTAATGAGGTAGGATCACTTTCTGCTCCAATTATTTACTCTCGGGTTGGGCCCAGTGAGATAATTCTTCGTCAGGTGGCACCGGGCCGAGGAACGAGATTAATGGAGGCTCTGCTCTCTCAGATGAATCACATATGGTTTGTATCAGATTTTTCTGCAGCGACAGAAAGGGGAAGAGTTTGGACGGTGTGGAATGTATGACCGGGGTGAACCTGAGCTCACATGAACATGTGTAGCTTCAAACGTAGACTGTCTTTGTAGGAGTGCAAGTGATGTTAAGAGGGTGTTTTTTTAAGATGTCTGAGTCGCTGCAGGAAATAGTGTTTTTATCCTCTTTAAAATACTGAGGATGACTTTTTCTAAGCTTTGAATGATTTCCAGACAGGAGAAACAGTCTGTTTAAATCTAATGTAGCTTCATGTTAAGGCAGGATTTAACATCTACGGCAGGTTTCTTAAAAGATCTGTGGTGCCCTGTAAAGTCTACACCACCAGGTTGTTTGGACACTTTCTGCTTCAGTGTATTTTACTTTTATTATTTTTAAAAGGTACATTAATGCTGAAGACATCCAAACTGAATGAACATGTTTGTCTTGTAGCCACATCTAGCTTTGACGGCAGCTTTGCATTCTGTAAAAAGATTCACAATGTCGTCACTCGGATGTAGTCAGTTTTCAGCTCACGTACTGTATAACATTGTCAAGACTTAATTTGTGTCTTCCTAATAATCTTCTGTTGTTTTGTACAGAGGAAGGATGTGTACAGAGTCAATAGCCCTATTAGTTACTACTACTGTACAAATGCATGTTAGGAAAAGAGAAACCTCAGTGAAACTAAGTAAAGTAAAAAGACAAAGTGAAACAAAATAAAAAAAAAAATCTACTTTCAATGTGTTCCCAAGCGCAGTCGCCAAAACCCCATCAAATACTGTGAAGAAACTGTCCCAGGAAGGAAGACCAAGAGCTTCCACTAAAGTAATGATGGACTGTCTTTTGTCTTAACTGAGTGTTTCTTGCCATAATATGGGTTTTTGCAGTAGTTGTAGCGGCACTAACAGGGATACTGACTCTGTACCCAAACTTCCTCTGATGGTCAAAAGCACATTAAGACGACAAGAAATGGCACAAAGGAACACACCTGTGATCTGAAAACCATTCCAGGTGATTAGAATCCCAGACGTGAGTGTGTTTCACACTTTTTGTTTGCTACATAATTTTATATGTGTTCCTTCCCCAATTGGATGTCTTCAGTGTTGATGTGCAATGTTGAAAATAGTTGAAAGAAAGAAAAAACACTTTCAGTGTTTCAGGGACTTTGGTCCAACACAGTGTATTAGAACACAGGACTGCAAGGGTTAGCCCTAAGTCCGAATTTAGAGCAAGGATTAGGAGGATTAAGGGGTAGAAAATGGATGGATGGATTAGGAGTCAGGGTTGAGGCTATACAAAATCAGCAATAGTACTGGGAAACATACTGTAGGGATTAGGTAACTAGACCTAGAGGCAAAAGCCTTCAGTTATCAAGCTCCTCTCCTGTGGAACCAACTCTCAGTCTGGGTCCGGGATGAAGACACACTGTGTACCTTTTTAAATTGAGACAAAAACTTTCTCCTTCAACAAAGTGTATACTTCGGGCTCGGTCAGGTGACTATTTACCCTCCCTTAGTTCTGCTGCGTAGTCCTAATCTGCTGGGGGACTGTGATGCACCAAGCTTCTCTCTCTCTACCACCGGTCGAGGCAGATATCCTCCTGCCCAGAGCTGTCGCTTCTGCAGGAGGTTTTTCTCTTCTGTTAAAGGAATAGAATTGGGGAACAGATCTGTGAGTTAACAAGTGTATAATGATATGTACATAGCCTTTCACACATTTAACACGACCTAAGCAGGTGTTAAAACCTAAGTAAGCATCTAAGTTCTGATTTGCTATCACATTTCAGTAGGTAAGTCTCCTAACAACTTGTTTTGATTTGTACTTGCAAAATATGAAAGCTGGGTATTTGTTCCTGGTGGCAGACTTCATCGGCTGCAGCTGAGAAATTCCTGATATAATTTCTTTGCTTGTCAGCGTCCTGTCTGAGCGCCTTGAAGTAGTGTGTGAAGGAGAACGCTGCTGGGAAAAAATAAAAATCATCAGTTTTACAGTTTTATAAAAATATAGCGATTTATCTTTCAATATCCTACTCTCATGCTTATGCTTCCAGTTTAGTGACAGTTTCTAACCCTTCAGTAACAGGAAAAAACAAATTATATGAAAAGTTCTTTACTGTATATACAGTACAAAACTATTTTTAATCACACAAATTTTCTTACACCAATCCAGTATTTTTATAGTCTCCAAGACCACTTTAATCATTGTGGAGCATTGACGAGCAGCCAAAACCAGCAACACCATGGTTTATGTCTATTTAGGCATGTTTTTAGCTGCTTCGAGGGTGTTTTTATGGTATATGTGTCGGATCCATTACCAAAACACTAACGAGAATTGCACTTGACTACGATGCTGACCTGCTTGTGTTCTAATTTGGTGTCCCTAGCTCTGAAAACACAGTTGCTGCTGTATATGCCAAAAATGATTCTGAACTTTATAATCCTGTGACCTTGGCCTTTGACCTTTTTATCTGCTATAATACAGAAACAGGTACTAGTCCCAAATTTAACTTGTACACCAGGTTTGGTGACCCCAACTGCATTTTTTTCACATTAGAGCTTCTATGACCTGGAGGACATTGAGCCTTGGCCGTTTGTCTCAAAAAACAAATCCACAAGTTCTTGTCCCAAGGTAAACCTATGTGCCCAGTTTGGTGAACATAGCTTGATTTGATATCAAGTAATTGTGCATTCCATTTACTTTGGAAATCACAGGCTGGAACCGGTAGTGATGTAAACCCCGAGCTGATCACAAAGTTGGAAAAACATGGATGCGCCAGCACATTTTGAGCACTGACAACTTCCAAAGGTGAATTCTACATGATATCATCTGTACATGGCATTTTGCACATACAAACAGCATAGTAACATGCAATGGATAAAAACTGAACTTTACTCTATGTATGACTCATGTAATATGAAACAAATACACCAGAAATTAGTGGTGTTCATTCAGTTGTTTCAAGTGGCAGTGATATTAAATTGTATAGTCAGGGTTGAGGAAATTCTACTTTGAGGGGGTGTTCCGACTTCCGGGTACAACTGGAATATGCCATGAGTGCACAGATGGAAATAACTTTTATGACCCTATGGACTTTGTCTCTAAACACATGGCCACAGGCGGTAGTCTCAAGGTCATGGCGTATGCCAAGTTTGCACCTAGCTTTATCAAATTTGTGACCCTGACATTTACGACCTGACGTTTTCAAAAACATAGTCATAGGTGCTAATCCCAAAATGAACTTCTGTACCAAGTTTGGTGAGCCTAACTTCATGTTTTTTCGAGTTAGAGCACAGACAGCATCAATCCCCATACCAGTGCTTTCACTTCAGTGGTAATTATTAGCTGCTACGTGACCTAGCAAATAATGCATGGCAAGCCACACAAGATAAAACCCTGAACTGAAGTCTCTTCTGAGTGTTGAGTTTGAGTTGGGCTCTGGTGACTGCATAACATATGATTCACATCATTTTCAGTCATTAAACTATTCAGTGACCCCTTATGCCTTATGGATGGAAGTGCAGTCATCTTGGAAGACACCACTCCCATCTGGTTTTTCCTTTATTTTGTCATCCATCTGTTAGTCATTGCAATGTCCCCTGAACACAAGGAAACACAACATGTGAGTGCGTGTGCACTCAGCGGTTTATAGACTGTGCTGTAGTGGAAGTGTGGGTTAATTCACGGCTGGTTCATCACATGACAGAATAGATTAATTGACATGATGCTGGGAAGCTGTGGAGCCAGCACCTGTCCCGTCACTGCAATATATCAGCATTAGGAAATCAGCCCCTCTGTGATCATTATTTATCTGCCCCGACTAAATGCCCCTGCCGCCACCCCAGAATCCAGCATGATGCTCGGGAGAGAAGCGAGGATGTGAAACGTCTTTAAAGGCTTGGCCCTGAGCTCACCTCACCTACAGCTCAAACAGGAGAATTATTCTTACGTTTGCCAGGAGGGACAGATGCTCTGTGTAATGATGTGTGTAACAGACTGTTGTATATTCATAAAGTTACTGTTTTATTAACAGGCAGATGAATACAAATACATTTTCCAAGTTCTTCCTGCGTTAATTGCTCAGCTATCCCCTGTAGTGTCAAAAAGCATGGCCTGATTTAAATGTTTGGAGACCTTGGGGCTAAACTCGTCTCCTGAGCCCTGATGAATACCCCATTTCAAGTTTTTCTGCTTCTTGGCACAAGCTCTGCTGTGGGCTCATTGTTGAGTAATTTAGAAATATGCAAATCACATTAGTAGAAAAGTTTGTGTTGGAGCCTGTTGACAATAGTTGTGTTCGACACGGTCTATTTGATGCTACATACTATAGAAACTAAATAACATAGTGCACTACGTGGTTCCACAGTGTTGTAACTGTATGGGACAGTGTCATGTTTCAGACGAGGCAGGAGTAATCGACATGGAAATGATTCTGCAATCTCATCAGTCCAAACCTGAAAGACACTGCAAACAGCTGAGTTTCCTGAGTTAGCATGTCATTTTAGATTTTTTTTCCCCAGATGTATTAATATTAATGACAAATGATCTTGATGAGTCCATACATTCACAGAAATACACCTCCTGTCTATGAGATGTTTTTTTTATTGGATCGACTCAGTTTGACATTTGGCTCCATTGGGTTTTAATCCATGTTACATGTGCCAATCATGTTCAACACACATTGTAATCACTCTAAAGGCCAGATTCATAAAGGCTACTCTGCACCTGTTAACTGTGTCAGAAATTGTGCTGCTTTAGCACTACAGTCTGCTCTTTTTTTGTGACCTCTTCACTAAAGATTCAGCACTAATGACATGCAGGTGCAAAAAATGTTCACGAAGCGCTGAGTGTGAGCACTACTCGTTCGTCTTATATCAGCCCAATCTTTCTCCACACATCGACACACACACTGGTTTCAAAGGGAACCTTCAGAAATTGCAAAGTTTACGCTGATTCTTGAGCAAAATTCAATTCAATTCAGTTTTATTTGAATAGCTCCAGGCATAATCAACGATTATCTCTAGGCGCTGCACAATTCACGGCTGAGAGCTCAAAAACACATCTTGGACCATTAAGACAGTTACCTCATATTTACAGACTACACAACGAACAGCTTATAAAGCAGACTGGTTTGGTGTGCGCATCGCTGTTACGTCTGCAGGGTCAGTGATGCAGCTCTGGATTTGATCTGTCAAAACACGAGTGGATTTAAAGTCAGCATCAAGGATTTCGTGACAAATTTATAAATATTCCCACATTTGCACCTATGCAAATGGAACCGCAGCAACCCGGATGTTCTCTGCTCCACGGTGCAGTTTACGTGAATTTCAACCTTCACATGCTGTTTTTGTGTCACTTTAGTGCATGTTGAACACACACTAAATCAGCGCACGCATTTTTGTGGATCTGACCCCACATCTTTTGCAAATATTCATATTTTCCTGGTAAACAGTATCCAGTAGATTTTACTGGAATAATTCAGACTTTTCTAGCTACTGACAGAAGTATTCTCTGTGAAACTATTTATACATCCAAAGCAACAGTGTGCCATAAAGTACAAGAAAAGAACCAAATTATACTGTTCACTCAGTGTCACTTACTAACGGTGTTTGTAATGGCTAGTGGCTTAGATTCAAGAAGGTGCTGAAGACATTCCTCAGACATTTTGGTCTGTAGTGACATGATAGCATCCATGTCTCCATGTCTAAATGCACTGAGCTCCTGCCATGTGATTGGCTGATGAGCTATTTGTGTCAACCAGTTGAACAGGTGTCCCTAATGAAGAGATAGAGTGTACATAATATTAGGAACAAGAAAAAAAGATTTTCTTCTCTAGACACACTACTATTCCCTATGGGTTAAATGTAGAGTCGGCTTCCATACAAGGACATTAAAGAGAACTTTTCTTTGTAAAGTGTGGTGCATTACTGTGCCATTCAATATAAAACCAAGGAGCTACAGCAACTTCTCACAATAAAAGAAAACCGGGCCAGGTAGACTTCAAAAGAGATTTATTCTAAAAAAAGAGAAAGCTGGTGTTCTTCAGAAATACAACTTCCAGGAGTGTTCCTCAAGGCATATGTGTTTATTTAAATTTAAACTTTTATAGCGACATTATGGCATTCGCTTTCGGTGGAGCGCTGTCACTTTATAAAGACAAATTGATTTTGTGTTGCGTTTTGAAGTCTGTACAGTCGCAGTGACGAAGAAAATATGAAAACCGTCAGAGTCAGTGAGTGAAAGCAGCTGTGAGCTGTCTGTCATTCTGTATTACAGTAAGCCGCCTGCTGCAGTAACTCCCAACAAAGCACCTCAGTCAGATGAGAGGAGAGGCTCAGCTGACGTCTGTGAGATATGAACCATCACAGTCCACACATACACAGACATGCCATCCATCAAGCCCTTCTCTTCAAACCAAAACTTTATATATTGTATTACTCTGAAGTCCAAAAATATAGTCGTTACTGCATCATGCGGGCTCTTCATTCATTGTGACACATTTGATTCACCTAGAACAGATAAAAGTGCGCCTTATTGCTTCAGAACTTGCAATCACACTTTTCACACATGCAGACACAAAACAGACAGCCCTGCACTTAAGTATGTTTCAGAGAGCGGTGGAATCACGGGGAGAAGGCTGCACACAAAATCTGCCGGGATACATCTCATCCACTTGAATTCCAGGCGCTCCCTTCCTGATGGACGCAGAGATACCACACAATATAAATAGAACATGCACTCCCATGACGATAACATGTTTAAATAAAACCATGCCATGTGGAGTCCAGGGAAAGTAACATGTACTCACAGGCCACTTTATTAGGTAACTTGGTAACATAAATATCTAATTAGCCAGTCACGTGCAGCAATTCCGTGCATTTATACTTATGGACACAGGATGAAGTGCTGAAGTTTACACTGAGCATGAGAGAAGGGGAAGTGTGGTGATTTATACAACTCTGAACATGGCAAGGCGTGTACTGGCATTTTCATACACATCCACTGAGCAACAGTTCTCTGGATAAAAATGATATCAGAGGAAAATGGCTACAGGAAAGACATGTCCTGAAGCAGATGGACACACAGTGACACTCCTGTCAGTTATGAATAGGAAACGAAGGCTACAGGCTGGAAAGTTGCTTTTTCTAGTGAGTCTGTATTTCATCTGATACACGTAGATGTTATGGTAATGACTGACGTAAGCAGCATGAAAGCATGGATCCATCCAACAAGTGGCTCATATCATCTGAAACCTGTGAACATGTTCAACACTAATGTCTAATGTGCACTTTTTATCAAATGTGATGAAACATGACATATGATTAAATTTTGGTGGTGATCTGAATCACCATCTCGACGCATGGTGTTTCTTTGCGCTGACCAATCAAAATCGCTGTGTGCAGGGCATTTCAGTGCTCAGTCTTTACCACTCAGTCGCCAACCAATCAAAAGTGAAAAGGGGCAGGACATAACACTAAAGTTCTCTGCACCATGATGGAGGAGACACTGAGTGACAACTCGGTTTATGATCTAACATGGAAGGATTTTAATGATTTTATGAAGGAAGTGAATGTCCAGAACATCCATGACATTTTGAAATGTTGCTGTGTGAAAAGGACATTTTACATGATACAGTGATGCAGCCAGATGCGACTCATTGATGACGCTGTGACTACATAAGGAAGAATGTTAACAGTGCAACGTGTGTCAGGATGTCTTTAACTTCAGTGATTGAAGTGTTTCTTTGTTGTTGTCGTCCACCAGTATGGTAGGGAACCGCAGATGGAAACCAGCAACAGGCTACAAGCTGAACATATTTACCGACTGAATGTGACTGTATATGTCCACCAGCGTGTCCTGCAGTTAATAAGCCTTTATCAATGGCACCCTCATGTCACTATCTTGGTGCATTTATTTGTTGACCTGACAATGTTTATTTGCGATTTGGAAATAAATGCCCCTTCATCTTTACATTCACATTCATTTTTCTAAATATTTAAAATTTTTGCTCATTTTGTAGATTGTTTTTCCCTGTGCTACTCATTTTTTTTATCTTTTGGTTCATTTGTGATCATTTTGTTCCTGGTTTTATCTGTTTTGTTGCTTCTGTTGGTTGTTGTTGGTTCATGTTTTGTTCATTTCTGTTCATTTGGGGGGTTATTTTGTTCAGTTTTATGCCTTTCCTTGATTATTTTGTTTATTTTTGCTGATTTTTTTTGGCTATCTTGTCCACTTTGTTCATTTTCTTGATTACTTTGGTAATTTTTCACTCATTTTGTTGCTTAGAATGTTCGTTTTTGTAAATTTTCTTCATTATTTGCTTCATGTTTTGTTCATTTATGTTCATTTTGTGGATTATATTGCTCACATATTTAGAATTTTTTTAACCCTACTTTGATTTGCAGCCCAAATCTGAAACATTTTTAAACAGTTAGAAAAGAAAAGACGACCACAAATAACACTCTGGCGTTGCAATTTTAAATTTCCAAGTATTTCTACAAAGTTCCCCATAAAGAAATAAAATAAATAAAAAAGCATAATATACTACAATGTAATACTCCAGATCTCATACTGGACACACTTTCAGTACATTGTATATAAAATACTATGGGTTTTTAGAAGATGATTGCTTGCTGCAAAATATTCACATATTATGGTGATTAGATGATTCTTGTCAACTGATTGCATTATGTTTTTGAGCTGCTTGTGACTTTTACATCATCACAATGCTGTCAAAATGGCTGGGATGCAAAAATCAAGCACAGTCAAATCTGAAAAATGAGAATGTTGAATCTGTAAAAAAAAAAAAAAGTATTGTAGCTTTGTATTGAATTGCCTGCACAGCAATGTTGAAATCTCATATTTGTAGCATTCAGAGAACTCTTTACATATTTAAATCCTGTCTGAAGTTTAGTGTTTACCTTTTAAATTTGTACTCCTCATATTTGCATTTTGGGAGCTGTTTATGTTAGATGACTTGCTGCAGAAATTGTACATTTAATTAAGTCATTTAACTCTTCAAAGTATGTTTTGATCATTTTAAAACAATAACTATTCTTACTCTTAATTAAATGATTATGGTAAGCTTTCTAAAAACAGCAAACTCTTAAGGATTGGGCTTTTTTAGACTCAATAGGAATAAATATATACTGCTACCTTCTTAGTATGATTAACTCAGTAAATTGCCAGGTACATAACAGGATATAGTGTGCGCTGTATATGATAAGGACACTGCTTCGAACATTAATTTACTCTGAACAGCCATTTCCTCAGGCTAAAACCAGGATTACATGGCCACACTCCTCCGAGCTGATTTACTGTATGCGCACATCTCTGCTTGAAACAGCTGAACACACACATCATTCCACATTCCAGCGTTGGACGGACACGCTCGCTGCAGTTTAATGGACTGGCTCTTGTCCAGATCCACTGATAAAGCAGATAAAAGACACACTTGTCTTAATGAATGGCCTCTTTCTTGGGTGTCTGCACGTGGAGAGCACGAAACATGCAGCTTGGACTCCTAGTGCCTGAGCTAGTGGTTTTATTGTTGGTGCAGGGTACAGGGGTCTTCCTCCTCCTCTGAGCTGCTGTGTCCTATTGTTAGTATTATCCTCCCCACAGGAATCTGCAGGCCTTTAAATAAGCACAGGTATTGTATTGAGCACTGGAGCAGAGGAAGGTGGGATGCATAGATGTCCGAGGACAAACTGTATGTAGGAGTGTGTGTAGGCTAAGAAATGTTTATTAGGTGGTAAAAATAACAGTGAGGTATTTCCCACTGCAGGGAAGTCATCCTGCTGTCTGTGTGTCACGTCCATCTTTCAGCACCATCCACTAATGAAGCATTTTTACGTGACAGCGTGAAGTTTGAAGCAGCTACTGTGTCAGAGGATGCATCCTGGTTGCTTGACCTCCACACATGTTCTCACCCATCTCATCTTCCTCTTATATGTCCTTCATAAATGCACTACTAGTCAAAAGCTGTAGAACGCACCAGTTTTTTATTTAAATTCAAGCAGTTCAAGTTCATTGAATAGCTTGAAATGGTACAAAAGTACGTGCTTAACTGCCAGAGGTTAAAAAAAAAGTTAAGGTTACCCAAAACTGAGAAGTAATGTATATTTCAGAATGACTCAAAAAGGCCTTTTCCAGGGAACAAGACCTTGGGTTATCAACTTAAAGCTGTTCTGCACCAATGGACGTTGATCAAGCTTTGAAAGTAGGTGCAACTAATTCCTCCAGGTGTACCAAGTCTATTTGATTAATTACAATCCTGTCTGTTTGGATAAAAGCAGTGTTGAAACACGCTGTGGTACAATACCCTCGTGAGCATTATTTGAACACTATTGTAGTACAGAAAGCTTTGTGTTACTATAAAAACGGTGAGAAAAAAAACAGTTCTTAATTGGATAGAGACAGATCATTGTCAGTTTCCCCAAGCTCTGAAACAACCAAGATGACTATTTTATGAAACAAGTGAGAGCTTTTTTTGTGTTGAGACAGGCAAAGTGAATGGCTCTACTGTCTGCTATCATCTTTAATTTTTTTTCTTTTGTCTCTCCTCTGTCCACTAACCCCAACCGGTACAGGATGGCTACCTGGTACCCAGAATCTGGTACTCAATCAATCAATCAATCAAACTTTATTTATATAGCACCAATCATAATTTCTAGATTATTTCTAGGTGCTTTACAATTCAAGGCCGAAATCTTATGACTATACAGAGAGTAAACCCAACAGAACCACCGAGAGCAAGCCAAGGG
>JAQQAE010010823.1:0-13902 GCA_029823295.1 Pseudamia nigra | reverse complement strand
TAACATTTTACTAACGTTTCTGGTTGTAAATAAAGTTTGACTGACTTATCTGATTGTTTTGTTGACATTCATTTTAGTATCTAGTGGAAGCATAACGCAAGTGCAGGCAGTACTGTCACTTCTGTTGTAGCACAGCGACAGCTGGTGGATGCATGACGCAACTGTGCCTTACAATCCGGTGCGCCTTAAAGTGCAGAAAATACGGTACTCAAGAAAATCAGCAAAACTGGCCAAAATACACAAGAAAGTCAACAGAAAGTGACCCAAATACTGAAGAAAATCAGCAAAAATAACCAAAATACACACAAAAATCAACAAAAAGTCATCAAAATACTCAAGAAAGGAAACAACAATGACCAAAATACAAAATAAAATCAACAAAAATGACCAAAGCACACAAGAAAATCAACAAAAAGTCACAAAAATGCTCAAGAAAATCAACAAAAATGACCAAAATACAAAAGAAAATCAACAAAAATGACCAAAAAGACACAAAACAATCAACAAAATTGACTAAACATAACCAGGATATGTATGCAAATTAACAAAATAAGCAACGTGACAAGACTAAAGTGTAACCAAAATGCCCTTTTCTTTCATGTCATGTATTAGTAGAAACCTACATGAACATAAATAATGGAGACCCCACCCCTCCCTGATGCATGTGGTCATATATCAGACACAGAGTCCAAACAGAATATGGGCGTCATGAACATCGGGGAATGAGTTTGTCATTTTTGCCAGTGAGTTCATCATGCGCTCTAAGATAAAGATGACCACCAAAGCCATTACAGTTTTATTTGGTACAGCCAAAGGATTAGTGGGAAGGGATTAATTTGGTGAGAGGGGCCCATAAATATACAGCCCTCTCCTCTCCTTCGCTTTCCCTCCTTTGTATTTTCCCTCCAAGATGTACAGTATGAGATGTGCCCAAGTGAGTTAAATGCAAAACGAGTGGGCCGATGAGCACTAAACGTGATCACATCTCTAGACAATGCAAATAGCAGCTTAAAAACATTTAACCGGAGCACTATTTGGAATTTTCATGTGTTTATGCGCCAAATTGCTGGGTTGGTTAATGAAATTGCTCTGTAATTGGACCTCGAACGCCTCTTTGTACCACCTAGCACCAGTGGATTGTCTTTAAAGTCATTACAGTGTGATGGCTTTATGATGATTGGCCATGTAATGTTCTCTATGCAGGCTTCCTGTTTTAGCATGTGTGCACTGTCATAATGTGGATTTGTGTGTTTTTTTTGCTCAGTTAATCAGGACGTTGGCTGCATTTTGTTGGTTCAAAGGCTCGCTGCTGCAGGAAAGAGGCAGCCGTAGTTTCATCAAGTACAGTAATGGGATCAGAGAAGCCCCTTGATGCTGTTTAGACGTGCGCTCACTGGCCACTTCATTAGGTACACTTACACTCAATTTGTCAACGCAAATATCCAATCAGCGAATCACATCGCAGCACTTCAGTGTATTTAGTCACATACTGTACAGACGATGCAGTTAAGACAACCTGCTGCAGATTAAACCAAGCATGAGACAACATTTCAAACCTTGAGGTAGATGGACAACAGCAGCAGACGATCACACATGGTGACACTCCTGTCAGTTAAGAACAGGAAACAAAGGCTACAAGTCACATGGACTCAGTAAAAATGGACAATAGAAGGATGGACACGTCTCTGTGAGTCAGAATTTCCACTGTGACATGTGGATGTTCTGATAACTAACACCAGCAACATGAAGGAATCAGAATCTTATTTTATTGCCAAGTATGCAAACACATGCGACGAGTTTGACTTGGTATTAAGGTGCAACAATAATGAACAAAGAATAAAAAGGCACTTCACACTTAAAACACACTGCTTAAGAAATAATTACCGTTTCCTAAAACAATGTGATAATATACTCTATACAATTAAGTAAAGGACAATTTGGGCCATGTTAATGAAGCCAGCTGCAGATGGTGGGAAACTGTTCTTAAGCTGTGAGGTTCTGGTCCTGATGGACCTCAACCCCGTTCAAGAGGGGTTGAAAAAATGCATGTCCAGGGTGGGAGGGATGAGTCACAATCTATCCAGCACATCTCAGAGACCTGGAAGTGTACAGGTCCTGAAGAAATAGGAGGTTGCAGCTGATCACCTTCTCTCCAAACCGAATCGTACCCTTCAGTCTGCGATCATCCTTGGCAGTGGAGACAGCGTACGGGACGGTTGATGGAGGAGGTGAGGATGGACTCAACAATGGCAGTGTAGAAGTACACCGTCGATGTCTTTGATAGGTTGAACGTGTTCAGCTGCTGCAGAAAGTACACCCTCTACTGTGTCCTTTTGATGAGGGAACTGATGTTCAGATGACGGTCGTCCCCAGGAAGCTGGACTCCACAGTGTGCACGCATGGACCATCCTACCTTGTTCCAACTCCTCAGGCTGCCAGCGGGGGCACATTTTGAGACCTTTAGTTCTAACTGTGCACTGTTTAAATGTCACAGCCTACAGTACATGTATATTACTGCTGACCATGTCCATCCCGTTATGACCACACTCTACCCTCTGATGAGAGATAGGAGGTTCAACCCAGTAACACCAAAGTGTACCTAACAAAGTGGCCACCGAGTGTATGTGTGTATGTGGAGGAGTCTTTGACACCTCTTTCCTATGCAGACAGCAATGACCTGATGACCCCTTGTAGCATGGCTCTCATTTACACAACAGCAGGTGTGTGTCGGTGCTGTGAGGGACAATACGGCATGCAGCTCAACACCACAGTGTCAGAGCCCTCCCGTAGGGTAGCAGCCTGTGTTCAAGCTGCACTGCGTCACAAACTTTGGTGTTATGCAGAAATTGAAGGAAGGAAGGAATTCCTCAGGTCCCTTCACATCATTATACAAACCCTCAATGCCAGTGAAGTTGGGACACTGTGCAAAACGCAAATAAAAACAGAACACAATGATTTGCAAACTCTTTTTAACCCATATTGAACTGGATCCACTTCAAAGAAAATATACTTCATGTTCAAATTGATTAACCTTATTGTTTTTGTGCACATACAGTAATCACTCATTTTGAATTTGACGCCTGCAACACGTTCCATTAGAGCTGGGACAGGGTCATGTTTACCACTGTGTTCCATCATCTTTCCTTTTAACAACACTCAGTAAGGGAACTGAAGACACTGTTGAAGCTTTGTTGGTGACTTCCATCCCATTCTTGCTTCATGTATGACTTCAGTGTCTCGACAGTCTGGGGTCTCCGTTGTTGCATTCTGTGCATCACACATTTCCAGTTGGAGACACGTGTGGACTGCAGGGGGTCAGTTTAGAACCCCCACTTTTTTACTACAAAGCCACACTGTTGTAACACGTGCAGAATGTGTATGACATTGTTGAAATAATCAGGACGTCCCTGAAAAAACGTTGCTTGGTTGCAGCATATGTTGATCCAAACCTGTTTGTACTTTTTAACATTAATGCTGTTTTCACAGATGAATGAATGAATGAATGAAACTTTATTTATAAAGCACTTTACAACAACAACAAAGCTGACCAGATGTGTAAGTCACCCATGGGGGGCACTAACACACCCCCATACCATCACAGATGCTACTTTTAAACTTTGCACTAATATCAATCTGGATGATTCTTTTCCTCTTTATCCCAGAGGACATGATGTCCATCATTTCCAAAAACAAAAGTAAATGTGTTCTGGTCAGATCACTTTGCATCAGTCCATCTCAGATGAGCTCAGGTCCAGAGAAACCGCCGGCGTTTCTGGGTGTTGTTGATATATGTCTTTCACTTTACATGGTAGAGTTTTAACTTGTACTTGTAGATGTAGAGATGAACTGTGTTACTAATGGTTTTCTGAAGTGATCCTGAGCCCACGTGGTCATATCCTTTACACAAGAATGTGGGTTTTTAATGCAGTGCTGCCTGAGGGGTCAAAAGTCACAGACATTCAATGTTGGTTTTCTTACTTGCGGAAATTTCTCCAGATTCTCTGAATCTTCTGATGATATTATGAATGTACATGATGAAATCCATACATTCTTTGTAATTGTACATTGAGAAACATTCTTCAACTGTTGGACTATTTGTTCACACAGTTGTTCATAAAGTGTTAGACCTCACTACATTCTTTCTTGTGAATGAGTCTTTTGGGGATACTCCATTTATTCCCGTCATGACACTCACCTGTTTCCAGTGAACCTGTTCACCCGTGGAATGTTCCAAACAGGTGTTTTTTTGAGCTTTCCTTAACTTTCCCAGTCTTTTGTTGCCCCTGTCCCAGCTTTTCTGGAACATGCTGCAGACATGAAATCCAAAATGAGTGAATGTTTGCATAAAAACATAACAGGTTTATCAGTTAGAACATAAAATGTTGTGTTTTGTAGTGTGTTCAACTGAATATAGTTTGGAAATGATTTGTAAACCATTGGATTCTGTTTTTATTTACATTTTACACAATGTCCCGACTTCATTGGAACTGGGGATTGTATGTTCTGTTCACGTGTTGGATGATCTGTTTTCTCCATTTGCAGAAGATGCTGGCATAATTTATTTACAAGTGTATTTCACGCCTGTTGATAACATATCTGTATCATGCTACACCGAGCCAAATCAAATTGAACTGATCCTGGTTGTGAAACAGAGGCGTAAATGTCACACGCCACACTTTTAACCATATGACGTGCACCCTGACCGCTTCACTGTACATGTTGCATCATCACACTAAAAAGAAACCTAACATGTACATTTTCCCATGGGTCAATCAAATCATGAATAAAAATTTAATTACATCCAGGTTTTTAATTTTTATCAGTTTGACCTCTGCAGTGGACGAAGCTGAGAGGATGGCTCACTCTGCAGACCGCTGCCGGTTCTGCTGATGAATGACCCCAACTCCCTGCAGTCATGCATTGTCATACGCACACATGTTGATGCAAAGACACTTAACGCATGAAGCACTCCCACCTCATTGTGCCTCCATGTAAAGAAACTGTAAAATCACATACTGTATGTTCATGTCTGGGTTACCATGATGACAGTTGGACATCATACTTGTACCTGCTCACCACTGGACCATACTTCACATGTCTCTGTGGTAATTACTGTCAGCTAATATGACCTATACATCACAAACAAAGGAGACAAGGTACAAGTCTCAAAACTCAGAGCGGGTGTTGGACCAGATGAGTTCTGGAGGAGGGGGTTGGGGAGGCGTCTCTGGCTGCTCTTGGAAATTGTAAGTATCAAGGCAGATCATTTTTTAGGGTTCTGGTGCTGGTTCTTTTAACAGAATAAACAAGAATGAACCAAATATTCTGCGAAATGAACAAAAAACGAATCAAGTGATCCATGACATGAGCAAATACGTTAAAAAAACAGCAACAAAATGAATAAAATATTCCACAAAAAGAATAGAAATTAACAATAAATGTAAAAAAAAATAAACAAAAATATAACAAAGGGATCCATGAACAAAAAAATGAATAAAACACTCCTGAAATGGAACAAAAATGAATGAAATGGTCCATAAAATGACTGAAAAATAAAAAAGGCACAAAATGAACAAAATAACCCAAAAAATAAAACAGTTAACAGTAAAAGTACAAAATATTTATAAGACAAGCAAGCAAGAAAGAAAATGAACACAACTGAGCAAAATCAGCAGCAAAATCAGTGAAATATAAATAAAATTAAACAAAAAAATGAATAAAACACTCATGAAAACCAATAAAAATGAACATAAAGGGCCACATAAACAAACAAAAATGAAGACTCTAGTCCAAGAAATTAGCAAAAAGAATGTGAAAATGAACAAAAGAAACAAAATGAGCACACAAAAGAACAAAATAATTACAGGAGACCAAAAAAAATGAAAAAAACAACAAATATATCACAAAGTCAACAGAATAATGAAAAAAAATAAACAAAAATGACAAGTAATGACAAGTGACAAAAAAACAAACATTAGCAAGAAAGTGACCTGGAAAAGCAATATTAAGAATAAAAGACGCAAAATCATCTTCAGAAGAAACAAAAAGAGGCGTAAAAACACAAAGAAAACAAAAAAAAAGAAAAATAAACAGAAAACAACAGAGAAAAATGAACAAAATGTCATTATTTGTGTAAAACTGTGTTTTCTACAGGCACTAAACCTATACAGAATGTAAATTTACAGACTAATAGTAAAAACCCCATTGAAGTATGAATTTAAACAACTTTAGTGCACATATTGCTGATTCACAAGGAGACCAAAGCTCCTGAAGAAGAAGTCGCTGCCTTCCTTGTGCAGTGTAATTATTTCGTTCCAGTTAATTTGTGCAGGTGCCTCAAACTGTAAACGCTTGTGAGATCAATATGGGCCAAGTCGGAGAGATTGTCATAAACACCGCACGTGCAGGTAAAATCAAATAGCGACGAAAAAAGTAATTGAATGATTCAATCTGCAAAGCACACTCCAGTTCACATTCATTTCACCTCCGAGCCGAATCTTAAATTACAATCTGAAAAGGCCCAAAGAGACCGCAATTGTTCTACCTCCTTTCCGTTCGAACGGGGATCTACTTTAATCATGATGTTCGAGGGGGACGCACACTCTCCGGAGGCAGATGGGGATTTGGGGTCCCGTGGAAAAAAATAGGAAAAAAATCACTTTGGGACCCCGACCACATCAATGCCACAAACCATACCAACCCTAAAAATATAAGTGTGGAGACATGGAAAAGCTCATAAAACAGAAGTACTAGAGTAAAACAGTATCTAATAAAAAAATCTACGCAACTAGGGAGTAATCGTGAACAAAAATTGATGATTATTTTGCTAACTGTCCCCTATTAATATTTTGCATTTTTTGTTGACTTTGATGACATTTTGTAGACACTATCATTCATTTTGTTAATAATTTATTGTGCATTTTGCTAATTATTGTAATTTTTTAAATATTTTGTACATAATTTTGTTTGCCTTGTTGACATTTTGTCTATTATTTTGGTAATAATTTATAATAATTTGGTAATGGATTATTTTGTAATTTCCAAAGTATTTTGTATGTAACTAATTTTTGCTTACTTTGTTGATACTTTGTTGTTTTTTAGTTAATTTTGTTTGTATTTTGTTAAATAGTTTTGCACCTTTTGTTTAAGATAAGATAAGATAAGATTAGATAAAACTTTATTCATCCCACACTGGGGAAATTTGTTTGCATACAGCGTTGACACAGAGAATAAATAATAGTGCACACATGCAAGTGCAAGTCAATTATACCACATCTAAACACACACACAAAAAAAATTAAATAAAAAAAATAAATAAATAAGGGGCATCAAAGAAGAAATATCCATCCATCATCTTCCGCTTATCCTGGTCAGGGTTACGTGACAAGTGAAAAATTTGTTCAGAATCTGCATCCTGACCCTGATCATCTCCAAAATGTAACGGGTCCATCCTTGGCCCAAGGGCTACCTTTGGTGAAAATTTCATCAAAATACTGTACATGGAGTGTACTGTACATTTAATTTGTTCCAGGATCAATCTCATAAAGTGAAAAACTCGTGACCCGGTACCGGTTTTCCCATAAGAATACATGTAAAACCAATTAATCTGTGCCAAGACCCAAGAAAACCCCCATATATACATACCCGTACGTGCATGTGAGGTATCTGGAAAAGAATGTTTCTTTATTATTATTATTATTTGAAAAGAAAGTTATGTTAATTATCTGAAAAGGAAATTAGTTCTAAAAATTATTTATAATGACACGTTGCCTTGGACACAGAGGCTGCAGGCGAAGGAGGCTTGATGGTGGAGGAGGAGGGAGGGAAACAGAGACTTGACGTACATAGACTAAACATAAAGAGCAAACCTAATCTAAGAAAGATCTACAGTAACTTCACACTATTTTTAAAATTTTTCTATTTTATGATTTTTTTCAGAGGACTCGCAAACAATTTTACTCGCAACCCAATTTTTTTGTATGCGAACCAGTACAAAAATTTGCTCGATTTCCTACTTGTAACCTGAGAAATTTGTAAGCCAATGCGCTCGTAAACCAGAAAACCACTGTAGTAGTATAATTTACTGTAAATCCTTCACCCTGAAAACATGTCAATAGCATTTGGAAATTTGTGTTTATCACTAGCAGTTTGTGAGCTATGAACAAAATTATGATTTTCCATAATGACAGAATATATCTGGATTCCCTGTTGTGGATCTGCCATTGGGCAAAATGAGTCACATGATGGAAATGCTCCAGCCTAAGAACCTACAGTATGTAAACACAGCTTTTGGAATCGAGAGTTTATCTCCAATAGTTCATGTGTTATCCAGAAAAATGTGATTTTCCATAATGGCATATCCAGATTCCATTTTCTTCTGTATATACCTGTTTACCGTTTATAGACACATAAAATCTAATGCAGGCTACTGGATCTACATGGCCTCAGCTACACATTGGTGTGTTTCCAACTCTCCCCATTCTCTGTGAAAAATCGATCCAGAAATGTCATTCTGACCCAGATTGTCTCCAAAATATAATGGGCTCATCCTTGGCTCAAGGGCTACGTCTGGTGAAAATTTCACCAAAACCCATCCTTGAGTTTTGGTGTAATCCTGCTAACAAACAGACAAACAAGCAAACCAACATGACAACATTACCTCCTTGGCAGAGGTAACTGATGCAAAGAATCAAATATGTTTACTAGTACTTCATGAATCACACATTCTTTCATTCTCACTAAAAATTAACTAATGTCCTCCTATTTTCGGGGCCCCTGTCAGTCACAGGCCCTTAGCATCATCATCATCATTTCCTCCCTCATACAGCGCCTGTGCCCAGACCCAAAAGCAATGTCGGATATCTGTAATGACTTATTTGCTCAACACAACCTTGTCTATCTCGATGTCTTGTCCTGTTTTTGCACTGACCCGAAATTAACCAAAGCTAATCCCAGAGTAATTGAAAAAAAACTTCATGGATGTAGCAACCCACGTTTCTCCAATGGAGGCGACAGGACTTGGCGACCTGGTCTGAACTTACGGCTGTGTTTCAGCTCCGAGGCGCAGACCCACTTTATGTGATAGTCAACTGTTACTGCTGCACCAGATGACCGCTCATTAATCCTGGGCGTGTGCCCTGCAGCTGAATCAAACCTGAACGCAGAAGGAGAGAAACTAAAGCACAAAGTGGGCTAAAAAGATCATATGACTGACTATGCGCATCTGTTGGGCTGGGCCATTAGACATCTATATTTGTTGTGATACGTATTTTATAGTGTGATTTTTAGAATTCAACCCCAGTTCCAAAAAAAGTTGGGGCCGGGGATCGAACCACCAACCTTGTGGTTCATGAAAAAACTGCTCTACCTCTTTAGTCACAGCTAAGCCTGAACAACATATCAGATGTTGAAAATGAGACACTTTACTATTCCATGGAAAATGTTAGCTCATTTTGAATTTGATGGCAGCAACATATCTGAAAAAAGTTGGAGCAGGGTGATGTTTTCCATTGTGTATTATCTCCTGTTCTTTGAACATCTGGAAGTGAGGAGACCAGCTGCTGGAGGTTTTGGAGAGGACTGTCTGATGCAGGATTCTAGCTGCTCAGCAGTTCTTGGTCTCTGTGGGCGGATTTCTTTGTTTCATGATGCACCAAATGTTTTTTTGTTTTGGAAAGGTGTGGACTGCAGGCAGGTCAGTTGAGCACCTGAACTCTTCTCCTGTGAAGCCATACTGTTGTGATGATGGTCTGTAGTATGTGCTTTAACATTGTCTTGGTGAAATATGCAAGGCCTTCCCTGAAAGAAATGTTGCCTAAAATCTCTATGTACGTTTCAGCATTGATGGAGCCTTTCCAGATGTGAAATTCCCCCCCGCCATAGGCACTAATCCAATCCCAATTTCAAAATGCATATTTAAATGAGGTGATTGAAATGCATCTTTAGTAACTGTGACTATCACAATCTGTTAAGAGCTGCTGAAAAGTCTCTGTGGATCTGAGGTAATTTTCACCTGGAATTTGTATGGTGGTATTTTTCAAGGTAGTGACCATGTTGGTATTGGTGGTGTCCCCTGAGCCGCTGCACACAAAACCTAATGGATGTTTTGCTGTTAGTGCCGGAAACTGCAACTGTCATGACTTGTAAAATTGTCTTTTAAATGGACATGCATCAAATATTTTATGTCACGATCAAAAACTTGTCTGCTGCTCACCATTGACTGCAATGTATTTTTCCCAAACATAAGTCCCATAGACTGGGAGGGAAGTGAGAAGAAGTAGGAGGGGCTTAGGCTCTGTATGAACGCCTTATGTCATTTCCACATCATTCTGGTTTTCGTTTAATCTCGTAGCATCTTTCAGATCATCTTTTGTCTCTTGGGGCTTTTAAATGGTTTATGACTTTTACATCTTTTTACATCATTTCAACTTTATGCATCTCATTTTTATCCTTTTGAATCTTTTCTGACCTTTTTTTCCACCTCTTATTGCAATATTTTGTCTTTTTACGCCCTTTACATAATCTTTAACAGACCATTTAAAATCTTAAGTAACCACTTGATTATTTGCCAAGACCACACCTCAGCCTTTAAACGGAAATGATACAATGACTTGACATTAATCATGTAAAAATCACTACCAACTTATATGAACACTTTTATCCTGGGAACATTTTGAGCTGCATCACCCAGCCCTACGCAGCCCTGCACATATTTTTCCATGGGTGAAATCCTCACTCAAGCAAGGCTAAATGTATTATTATGGATCCAGTGCTGATGCTTTTATTTGAATTCCAGTCATGCCAATTGAATCTTATTCAAAACAGGCTAATTATATCTCCGACAGAATTATTCCGGGTGAGTCTGTTGGAGAATAAACAGGTAATGAATGCTTTAGTGACTGAATGAATACATGAATACAGAAAAGGCTCCGTGTCTGTCAGTGGTTCTCGCTGCAGGCGCTTGGAGTCCCATTTCCATGGACAAGAATTTAATTGTTATGTATTTAATGACACATTGAGCCTGGCTGCCGCTGCTTATGCACACTGGGTCAAAATAGAGGCTCAGTCAGGTTTTTAGTAGTGAATTCCTAGGAATACAACATCGAAATTGGAGCATTCAGCTGAATATACAGTCTGCTAAAAATAGAAAATCATGAACTCAGCTGCAAACGTTGACTGATTCTTTGATCAGTCAGTTACCTATAAAATTAACATAGATTTAAATAACTGCCAATGATATTTTTTTTAAGAAAAGCACTGCATGTTCTTTCTTTGCAAGATGTAAGATTTTCAATGTCGTATCTGCCATTAAAACTAAACAAAAGTAAACATTTGCAGAGTAGAAAATCTGAAGAAAGCAACTAAACTGAATTTGCCTCTAACATTCTTCTCATTCCTGATTTACTTATTATATGTGTTTACTTTGTCTCAAATGGAACATGCTACAGTACACTGATCGGCCATGACATTATTCCAGTGTCACCTGTGAGTGGGTAGGATATATGAGGCTGCAAGTGAACATTAAGTCCTTGAAGTTGATTTATTTAAAGCAGAAAATGGGGCAACGTAAAGATGTAAAAAAAAAAAAAAAAACCTAGACAAGGACCACACTGTGATGTCCTGACAACTGACAAAGACAACTTCCTCAAATCTCTAAAATTGGACTGGGAGGCAGCCTTCACTTACCAACCTCCTCTCCTGTGGAACCAACTCCCAGTCTGGGTCCAGGATGCAGACGCACTCTATGCATTTAAAACTAGTCTCAAAAATGTATATTTTGACAAAGTGTAGAATCAGGAATAGCTCGGGTGATGCTGAACCTTGAGCTCTGCTGCATAGTCCTGGGAGGGGGATGGAGACATACTGTATACATATGCGTTAATCCTAGAAATCAGTGACCATGCTTTGTGAGCTTTGCCATGCCTTGTCCTGGCTCTTTATCAATCACCCTGCAGCTAATACATTAACAATGCTTGCACACGGAATACATTCATTAATTTGTCATCCACATTGCTTTTTAAAATCAGACAATGTCGGCCATCTGTTGCTATCCCTTGAATATTGTTTGCGTAAAGACGCAGTGCTCTGATATGACACGTCGAGCCAGAGCTGAATGAGGAGTGTGTGGCTGACAGCTGAAGCACCGCTCTGCCTCTCCAAAAATAAAAAATAAAAAAACTGATTTCCTGCTTCAAATACACTCAAAAGGTAATCTCCCCCCTTCCATCCAGCACAACCCCTCTGGAGCAAACAGACTCCCGTTGTCATGGCGACCGTGTAGGACTGTGTTTGATTTTCAATATACATTAACAACATGACAACATAGTTATGCTCAAAAGGAAGAAGCTCCAACCATGGTCATCACTTCTGTAGATTTATGTTCCCTTAGTTCGAGGCCTTGGTTTCCTTTTCCCCCCTTTTTTTCCATTTAAAAATGGGAAATTTTAAATGTTGAGTGATGGTCAATTGCCACTGTGTCATCTTTAATGCATAACTGTGAAAAGGGAAAGAAAAATGTGCACAATAGTCAAGGAAATGGAAAAAAGGAGGAAAATAACCAGCAAGGTTAGGAAAAAAACAAAATAGTGAAGAAAATGAACAGAAGTGAACGGAAAATAATAGATTAATCAAAAAATGAAAAAAATGACAGAAATGCTACAAAATTTGACCAAAATGATTGCGAAAACAAAGGAAAAATGAAGAAAATATAGCTCTAGTAAATGAACAAAATAACCCACAAAAAGAACAGACATGAACAAAAAAATCAGAAAACAATGAACAATATTGAACAAAAAAGTCACAAAATGAATAAAATATTTGTGAAAATTCACAACAAATGAACAGAAATAGTGTAAAAAAGGTTAAAAGCCATTCATCACCTATATTTACATGAATAAACTGTTAGGAAAATGCACATTTTCGTCATTATGAAGCAGATGAATACCTTACAAATATACATGTTGAAGAAGTCACAGTGCAGGCTCAAACACAACCCATTCATCATTTGAACTAAACAGAGGTGTTCAACCTGTGGCTCCAGGGCCACATGGGGCTCTTTCGCGCCTCCCCAGTGGCTCCTGTGGCTTTGACCAGCGATGCATGTAACATATTATAATAAATAAAAAATAAACACTAAATCAGCTAAATGAAGAAAAAAATGTAACGAACAATGAAAACAAACCTTATGCAAATGATCTGCAAAATGAACAAAATAATCAAGAAAATTGACAAAATTAAGCAATATAACAAATGAAATTATCAAAAATGAACAAAAACTATGAAAATCAACAAAAATAAGAACACTATTAACAAAATAAGACTGACCTAAGCAAAACAACAAGGAAAATGCTTTAAAAAATTCACAAAAATGATAAAAATAAAAATGGATATACACAACATTCAACTAAATAAACAACAAAATAGTCCAAAAACTTGAACGAAAAGCAAGTGATTAAATTAAATAAATGAACAAAAATGATAAGTGAAATAATCCACAAAAATAAATGTAAAAAAAAATTGTGAAATGAACCAAAAATGAACAAAAGAAGCAACAAAATGAGCAAACGTTCAACAAAGTAATAATGAAACGGAACAAAGAAGAGCAGAAGAATCCTCACAATCACCCAAAATGAGCAACACATGGACAGGATGATTAGGAAAATGAGCCCAAAAATAACAACATCAAAAAGAGAAGAATTGAACAACTGAAACAACCAAATTAAGTAAATACTAGTAAATACACTGCCTGTCACCACCAAAAAAAGGTCACCACCTGGATTTAACTAAGCAAATAGGTATGAGCCTCCCATTGGATAACTTCTACATATTTCAGCTGGCAACAAGTGATATAAGAATAGTGGGGAACCATCATCTTTGAAGAAAAAATGTGGTTGGAAAAAAATC
>JAQQAE010010822.1:0-13903 GCA_029823295.1 Pseudamia nigra | reverse complement strand
GCCTCCCTGAAGAAGAGCTCCACACTGCCCTCTAGCTCCACAGCCAGGAACTACAGCCCCACGCCGCCACGCAGGTACAACACCAGCAGCACAAAGGAATAATGAGGAAAGTTCATTATATGAACAAATACTGGGACACAAGCATAAGCACTAAATCAATAAAAATCATCAATATAGGAATTAAAATCGAGAAAAAATTGACAAAACAATCAATAACAATAATAGTCAAATTGAATAAATAGGAGTGAAATAACCGACAGAATGAACAAAAATAAAATTAAACATCAGAACGGAGGCTCGATATTGTGAGCTTTTCTTTTTTGTTTAATTTTGTCCATTTTTTTGTTTTTTTCTTTGTAACATTCATTTGTTAATTTGTTCATTTTGTTGATTATTTTGTTAATGTTGTGTCTGTTTTAATTGTACATATTAATTTTCATAGTAATTGAATTCATTTTGTGTTCATTTTTGTTCATTTTTTTGACAATTTCATGCATATTTCATTGTTGTTTCATTTCTTCACTTTTGTTCCTTTTGTAAAAATGGTTTATTGTGTTGTTGTTTTTTTGTTTATTTTCTTTTTGATACTAATCATTTTTGTTCATTTTCATGATCATTTCATATATTTTGGTTCATTTTGTTGTAAATTTTATGCATTTCACTACCTTTTTTGCTAATTCTATTGTTTTTTTATTTTGCAGCTTTTTTAAATTTTTGTTTATTTTTTTGTTCATTTTCTTGATTTTTTTTTTCATTGTGTTGATAACTTTAATTTGTTGTTGACTTTGTTATTTTAACGACCTGTATGTTGTTTGTTTTTTCTAAGACATCCATTATTTTTTTTGCCCTTCATTTTATTTGTTAATTATAGATATTTTTGTGAATTTTCTTTATTATATTGTCAGTTTCTGTTAATTTTGTGACTTTGTTCAATTTTTCTGGCTATTTCTTTATTGATTTTGTTCATTTTTGTCCCTGGTTGTTTTATTCAGTTCTTATTTTTAAATTCTTTTTTATTTACTTGGTTATTTGGATCCTGGTCTCACATTTTAAGCTTCAGCCTCGTTATCTAATGTACAAAAAAGCAACTAGCAGACACACTCCATTATGTGAGAAGAACTGCACATGGGTGCTCCGTAATTATTGGTGTTTTCCTTCAGCACTAAGCAATATGGCAGCAAACTATTGCACATCACCTTCTCTCAATTACATAATCCTGCCATTACATATCATTAGCCAAAGAGCATGGATGGGTTTGTCATGGCTCTTAATGTGCTGTTGCTACTTCAGGGTTATGTTCATATCACTGCTCTTAAGTCCTAAATTTCCATTCACTTAAGGGTCCTATATGATGAAAATACATGTTTATTAGGCTTATATAATGTCTATGGTGTGAAATATAATGTCTTCTTGTGAGATTCTTACAACAAGGTGGACAGGGAAAAAAAATCTGTTTTGAATGTGTGTAAGCTGTGACACTGAAGTGAGAGCCAATCATAGTCCAGATAAAATGCATTAGTCCCACCCCTAGCCTTGGTCTATGGCGTAAAACTTTTTTTTGGTTTGGGGGTTTATGTAATATTTATCAGGCAAAATAAAAGCTGTGAAAAGTTGTGAAAATGTGAATTTGCTTGGATCTGCAGTTTTGAGAAATCCACTCAGCAAACTGGACAAAAAGGGGAAAAAATGCACTTTCACTTTCCTGCCTGTGACATCACAAGTGAGAACCAATGATACTTGAGCTAAAATGCTTTTGTCTTGCCTCAAAAAACCCAGGAGAATTAAAATTTTTAAAATTGAAAATATACATTCTAAAACCAATCATGGAACCAATCATGGTTAATGGGTGTATTTTCCTCACTGTTGAGTGAAGCCACACCAGACGCTCCACTGGGCGTCCTGAGAACTTAAAAAGCAACTAAAAACACATCTTTTTAAAACTGCCTTTGGATTAGTTTGTCTTTTATAATTTTGTTGTGATTTTGTTTCTTACTGTGGTTTTATTGTTTTGTTTTTTTTTAGCATTTGGTTGTGAAGCACTTTGTGGTTTTTATCTTGAAAGGTACTATATAAATAAAACTTTACTTACTTACGTACAACCCTGTTTTATCATCTTGGAAAATTTAAAATGGATCAATTTGACCTGAAAACTGCATAAGGGTTAAACAAAAAATAGCCCACCCCCAAGAACAACTGTGAATATTCCTGACAATTTCTGTGTTTCTACATTATTCTACCTTGTTTGAGGATCTGATCCCAGGTCACCTAGAGTATGACATAAGATTCACCCAATTTTTCTGATGAAACGTGAGCAGTTGCAACCTCTCATTGTGAAATCAGAGCATGTGTAACAGAAAGAATAAAAGTCAAATCCAAACACTTTATTTTACCAACACGCTTATAGAAGTTTTTCTTAGGCACATGAAAGTGGTGCAGCATAAATTTGAATATTAAGACATGGGGTCTTCAAAATTAAGATGACAAGTAAAATGAAAGCGGTGTCAGTGCTAAGAAATCCACACAAGAAAGAAAAATGTCAGGAATATTGGTAGTTGTTCCAAACTGTGATGTTTAAAATTTTAAAATTTTGGAATCTGTTGGCACATAGGGGTGTTTTGAATTTTTGCAACTTGTGACCTCACAGGCCACGCCAATCACATTCAAGTTCAAATCCATGACATCCCACGACTCAGCAGAAATCTAAATATGAACTATGAAAACTAAAGCAAGAATTATCCCCACCCCCACAAGCCAACTGATGAAAATGATGAAAAGGTCTATATCCTGCCTTTATAATAGACTTAGATTAAAAACACATTCCCCGGTCACCTTGTGAATCACCCCTGGATCGACCAATCAGAACATTTTCAGATGTAAAGTGGACGGCTATGGCCCTGTGTGGCAAAGACACAAAGAGGAAACATCAAATCAACACACTTTATTTTGTCAACACTATTACAGAAGTCTTTATTAGAAGCATGTAAGCAGTACAGATATAAGCTGAAGTGTTAGGATACGGGACATTTAAGTAAAACACACTTAACTCTACTAGTTTGTCACTTTTGCAGCCACACAAATCCACAGGCTTTCATTCCAAATTCAACCTCAACATTGACAAAAATATATCTGTCTGAAAATGTGTTCATAAAGGTGTTAAACGTCTAGCATTTAAAGACTGCAGCTGTAACAATACCCCACCTTGGCTTTGAATCAGTGTGACTGATTTAAAGCAAGGCATTAACTGCAGAATATGTGCTGCATGAAATGTGTGATTTTAAAGTTAATTAACAGGTATTTTACAGACACTCAGAACAAAGTCACAAATCCTGGCTGCACTTTTAAAGCATTTAAGCACTTTTGCATTGCATTTTTGTTGCATTATATACTGTAGAAGTCTGTATATAGAAGAATGCATTAAAGAATTGCGATGATACTACTTGTTGTTTTTTCTTCTAGCGTTGTGAAAAGTCCTCCGGGCAGCGTCAAAGACAGTCTGTGTAAAGCTGCCAAAGTACGACCCACGTCTGCAGCGTCTGCCTCTAAAAAACCACAGGAAGGGTGAGAAGCAGATCTCACATTTAAGAACATCGACGTCGTGTTAAAGGACTCCAGACCGCTCTCGAACATAGCCTAAAACTAAAAAGTGTGGGCAAAAATGAACAGAATATGAGCAAAATAAACAACGAAATGAGCAAAATAATGTAGTAAATCAACAAAAAATGAGCAAAAATAAACAACAAAACCAGCAAAAAATAAATTAAAATGATGGAGTAACTGATTAAATATGAAAAAATAATGAAGTAAATGAACAAAAATTTAAAAAATAATGAAGTAAATGAACAAAAACTTTCAATATAAACAACACAATGAGCAAAATATGAACAAAGTAATGAAGTAATTGAGCAAAATGAATAAAATAAGCAACAAAATCGGCAAAAAAGAACAAGATCATTAAGTAATTGAACAAAAATAAGCAAAATATGCAGCGAAATTGGCAAAAATGAGCAAAAAAATTATGTAAGAGTACAATAATTGTTAATTAAAATTGAACAAAAATGAGCAAAATAATCATGTAGGTTAACACAAATGATCAAAGTAAGCTACAAAGCTCAAGAAAAATCAACAAATTAAGCAATAAAATGGCCAAAAGTGTAAAAAAGTAGAAAAAATAATCAAGTAAATAAACAACCATGAAGAAAATAATATGTCAATTTAAAAAAACTAACACAATGAGCTCAAATGAACAAAGTAAGCAATAGAATTTGTAAAAATGAATTGAGTAATTAAATTAATAAGCCAAACAATTGACAATATAATCAAGTGAATCAACAAAAATGAACAAAATATGATATGTTCATTAAAAAAACTAACAAATGAGCAAAATACACAATAAAATGACATTTTTATTTTCAATCAAATAAATAATAAAATATAACAAAATAATCAAGATAATTAACCAAAAATAGACAAAATAATCATTTAAAAAATAAGCACAAGTGAACAAAATAAGCATACACACATGCTTGTCTTTTCTCAAAGTTTGACAGCAAGACAGATTTTAAGAGCATGTATTTTATATTTTCCTATTTGAGGATGTGTCATTTTGTTTATCCCTTAAGTATAAATAACCTGTTCAAATGCAGTTTATTAGGTTCTACTTTTATGAGTAACTATATTTCTTCATCACAGTTTTAAAGTGACAATGCATCTGTTTATTCTATCTGCTGCTGCCTGCGTCACAGAAGAATAAATCCAGTGTGAGGGAGCATCCATGGCACCATTAGTCAAGAAACTGATCAGTGAAACTGATCAATATGAAGCAGCTTATGACTCATCAGCTGTTTTTCTGTCTTGTCTTCTGCCTTATGAAATGCTCTCTGTTTTTATCAACAGCAGCAGCAGCAGCAAACCCAGAGAGGCTTCAGTAAATCTCGGTAAGACCGCTCCTGTTTTCCAGCGGTATTAAGTTTGACCTTTCTTTTGAAAAGACAGATTTAATAACATAGTTGTTTTCTGCATGAAATCAATCTGACCTTCTGTCTGTTTGCTACTTTTATATTTTTTGCTGCAGGGACCAGACGTGTGACCCACTGCAAAGGTAGGACTCATCAGCATTATAATTATGATTCAAAAAGGACCCATGGGAACTTGAACGTCACTTTACAAATCCATAGGAATCTGAGCTGTACCACATTTTTGGTCCTAAAGACTAAATTAATGAAGAAAAAAGGAATAATATAATAATTAAAATGAGCCAAAATGAGGAAGTTAAAGCAACAACATGGACAAAATAATCCAACAAATGAACAATATACTGTAATGCAGAAAAATAAAATGAGCCAAGTGAACAAAATAATGAAATGGTCTCGCTTGGAAGGGTTCTGAGTTTGAGCCCCAAGTTGGCACAGCTGAGATAATGGGGTGTGACTGAACAGTTTTGGTGCATCTATGATATTTTTAATGTATATTTAGTCAAATGTGACAGATCTTAATGTGGATCTAGAGCTGTTGGAAGAGTGCATTATGGGCCTTGGCAGATATCTGTGCTCTACTGAGTGCCACTCTACTTGCATTCATTTTTGTAATTTTTTCTTCACATTTTTGTTCATTTTGTCCATGTATTTTTCATTTTTAAATCATTTTGGATTTTTTGTTCATTGTATGTATTATATATCATCCATTATTATTCATTAATGCAGTGCTCATTGAAACTACTGTAAGTATAATAAGGATTCATTTGGGATTTGGAAAGAGATGGGTGGACACACTACTTCTGTTCATATAATGTATTTCTGTGATTTATGCCTTCTTATCCTGACATGTCCAGGGAACTGTGTTTGAGCTTTTATTTTGTGTTCATCCTTCATTTTCCCCATATCTCACCATGATTCATGTGCCCCCCCTCCCCCCTCTTTCTGTTTTTTATTACTCTCTTTTTTCCCCTCTCACATCTCCTCTCATCCTCCTCCTCACCTCATTTCACCGCTTCACTTAGTGACTATGCAGATCTATCTGAGCCCCCTCGCAAGAAAGACTGGGTCTTCTGAGATCGCCGAGACTGCGGCCGTGGTGCCTGCCCCCACCAGGATGACGACGGCCGCGCCCAAGAAGCCCAAGCCGAAGGCCAGCGCCAAGCCAGAGACGAGGAAGGCGACACCCTCGTCCACGTTAAACCTTCAGAAATCAACAACCGGCCCGAACACACCACAAGACACGTTCGGCTGCAAAAGCCCCACTAAATCTCCCAGCCAGTACTTCCAGATCTGCTACTGAAAGAACCAGTGGAAGTTCTACTGATACTCACAGATCGCAGTTAACAAGCATTTAATACAAACCTGTTTCCAAAAAAGTTGGGTCACTGTTCAAAATGTAAATAAAAACAGAAGTGACGAGTTACCAAAGCATCAAAATCCAACCATTGATTGGAAATAGTGTCAAGATAACATGTAAAATACCCCAAACTGAGATATTTCATTATTTTTTGTATGGCACATGCTCACTTTTAAGGTCCAAAACACATCTCAAAAAAGTTGAGTCATGGCTATGTTTACCACTCTGTCAAATGACTCCTCTCTACTCTTTAAGTGTTTGGAAACTGAGAGGGTCAGTTGATGTCGTTTTGAAACTTGATGTTAATGTGCTGGAGAGCTCAGGGTCACTTCTGTTGTATTTCACATTTCATAAATCTCCAAACGTTTTCAATAGCTGACATGTCAGGACTGCAGGCAGGCCACGTTAGCACCTAGACTCTTTTAATGCAGAGCCATACTGTTCAAGGTTTGTGGCTGTAACAAAAAAGGGCCTTCCCTGAAGACAACATTGTCTACATGTTGCACCAAAAACCTGTATTTATTGTTAATGCCATATGCTATAATGCACCCACATACTGTCACGGATGCTGGTTTAAACTCAGACAATTTTTGAAATAAAAACAATTTCTCAACCTTAATATTGTGTTGTTTTTATGCTATTTCCAATTATAGGTTTTTACTACAAATCATGACATTCTCTTAAGGACAGTGACTCAACGTTTTTCTTTTGCTGACAAAAAAACTGAAGGGAGTATTTCAGAGGGTCTCACTGCCTCCAAGCGACAACACAAAGAACATTTCCACATGTGTGGAAATGTTTGGTTGTGCCTCTTTTAGCTGAAGGAATGCCACAGTTACTTTCCTCTATGTTCCTGAATTTCATGAATCCATAATGAGCCACACAGTCATACTGATTCGAGACATTTTCAGTGGAATCTTTTTGTTTTAAAGTGTGAGTCATTGAAATTTGTGACAGTGTTTTGGCAGATGGATTTATTCCATAGCTTGTTTGAGAGCTTTCATGCATTTTCCAGTCTTCGGAGACCACCTCTTAGTCGTAGATCCATCTGATTTCTCTGTGCTACTACCTGCAGATATGATTTCCACTTAATGTCAGTGTTTAAGTTTCTCAATGTGTCTTTCACTCTGTCTGTGAGGGTTGTGTTCTTGTAGTTGTCTTTGAGGGAGATTGTGTTTGATTTCATCGACCGGTTATTTTTGAGATTCTTGTTTTATGTTTTCTGTGATGTTCCCAGATATGTGGTTGGCGTTTCCACCTTATGCATAACTCATATAGAGTAATGTCAGGTGTATGACTCAGCTGCAAGAAAACAATAAACCTCTGTGATCTGATCACACAAGAAATGCCTCTGTTTGTCTGTTTCAAAAGCACGGGTTTTGTTTGAACATTCAGAGGACATTTTTAGTCAGGCATCGCTGGAAATTATGAGCATTGATCACTTTATTTCTGTTTTCTGGGGAACGAATGAAAAGTAAGCATAATCAAAGAAAATGAGCACAAAAAATAAGAAAACAAACAAAACAGGCAACAAAATGAGCCAAAATGGGATAGAAAATGAACTGTAAACTGGCAGCATGTGCATGTTTTACTGTCGGCTTGATGAATCCACATCTCATAACACTCTTTCAATCTCAATAAGAACAGATTGTGCACTTATTTTTTACTTTGACTTCACAAATCAGCAAGGAAATGAACAAAATTAAACAACTGTGCAAAATGAAGAGAACATGCACAAATACGGGACCAGTCGTGAGCTGCAAATGATGAAGATTTAACTGTGATGTGATGCAATGTTGTGAACATTAAACCAAAAAGAACAAAATAAGAACTACATCCACAAAATGTACAAAAATGAGCCGCATAATCGAGGAAAAAAGCAGAGTTTTAGACACCCAAAAGTTACATAAATTCAGGATCTACAAACTACAAGTAAATGATGAATTTAAACAAATGCATGTTCTATTAAAACCGAGGGGAGACAAATATTCCCCAAGCCTCATGGAAACTACATTTACTGTATGAGTGTGTTTGTCTATTTTACTAAAGAAATGGTAAATGGTCTTGCACTTATATACTTACACCCTTCTACCCTACGGCACTCAAAGCACTTCACACTGCTTTCCATTCACCCATCCACACACCAGTGACACTCACTGGGAGCAAAGTGGGGTTCAGTGTCTTGCTCAAGGACACTTCAGCCTGTGGACATGAGAAGCCGGGGATTGAACCGCTAACCCTTCGGTTCATGGACACTCCCTCTACCTGATCTGACAGGATTGAATGCACTTTATATTCGAGCAGAGATTGAGTTCAACAGTGCGCTACAGTCGTCCTATCCAATCATCCCCTTGGAGAGCGAGAGAGTACATTTATTTACTCTGATGTTGAAGCACCTTTCTGACGACGGTAATGGTGTCTTTAAGTGGCACCAACTGCCCTCAGAAGAGTCTGATGAGCAGGAAATTGCTGAAAATCATCGGCCAAGACCTTTTCAGCTGGATAAACATTCAATCGTAGGCTTATGGAAATACTATCGCTGTGCCTGGTGCAGAATTTTCCAGTCCTGCTGTGAGGAAAAACCTATAAGTTGAAGTTAGAAATTGAACTGCAGTGGCTCTGTCATCTGCCAGTGCACATCATAGTGAGTTTATGTAACTCATCTACACTTCCCTGGGAATATCAAGTTACAAAGCAGAAAAAGTCTGGACAGTATAGAAAATGCATATTAAGAATTATTTTTTGACAACATACAACCATTCCTCCAACTCAGAGCTGTAACATAATCAGGAAAACACCAGACAGTGGCATATTAGGGACAGAAATAAGTTAAAATCAATCAAAAGCAGTGGTTTGAAATAGACAGTGGGGGCAGACGATTATTTATACAGTAAGAAAGACTTTTTTTTGCCAAAGGAGAACTGAAGGCTTGGTCCTTCAGAAGCAAAGACAGTCACAGAGGGACTAAACCTTTTGTGTTTAGAATGCTCGAGAAATTGCCCTTTTCATGTGTTTTCGAGGATGGAGGTTATAGTACTTGGAATCTGGATATTCCAAGTGCTATCTCGCAAAAGTGGAAATTGAAGAATGATTTACATATTGTTGCATGGTCTACTTATACAACTGGGATACCCCACCTGTATTACAACATTACATCTTGAATTGAAGCCACTGAATCCTAAGTAAGTCATAGCTGACTGTAAATAGAAGCAGCCATAAAACATGCTGGCTTGCATATAGAGTCTAAATCATGCCCTTCCAGTTTTGACCTTACTTCAGAAAAAAAAAAAAAAATTGCAGTTAATGGTGACCATCACCACCATTTACACACGATGTCTGTCAATGTAAAAAAAAATCAACTTTACAAGTCAAGAAAGCAGCAGCAGTTTGTTGAGATATAAGACTATGACAAGTACACAATTACAAAGAAACAAACAGGAAGTTGCATACATGACATCAATGAAAAGACCCTGCAGGTCATGTGCTCTTCATCATTTGGAGGCAAACAGAGAGTGTAAAAACAGGTGTGTAAATTACTTTCACTAAATGAGTTGTGATAGTATTTTTTATCATCGTAATGTAACTGAATAAGAGTAAAACGTCTTCTACGAAACAACCGGTATCCTCAGAAGTACATTTCTCTGAGTAAATGTACTTGAGTACCACCCACCTCTGGTCTCAAATACATACAGTATGGTGTGGTAGTGTGAGGGCATCTACGTAAGGCCTCAGCGCCCTCCTGTGGAGAAAAAGCAGACAAAGACCTAAACAAGGATTATTATAATGCATTTTAATGACACACAATGTATATAATAAGATACAGAAAAAAAACAAGCAGTGGTTTGAAGTTAAATCAGCCCCCACTACAACTGTCAACAGACAGGTTTCGTATATGCACACCAGGCAGTGTGAGGACTGCACGACATGAGAACACCGCATCTTCAGCCACGGTGGAAATTCTTTGGAGACATCTGCTGGAGACAAAATGAAACTTGTAAATGGTTGGTTGTCATGCTTTGAACAGTGGTGGGTAAACTGAAACACCACTCAAATAGAAGTATTGTTACTTTTACATTTTACAGTTTTCATATGAATTTCCCATAAAGGGGTGAATAAAGTTTATTCTATTCTATCCTAGTGGCTCAAGTAAAAGAAAAAAGTACCTGGAAATAAAAGCTGAAAAACTGACCTTTTGTCTCATATTCATCGTTTGATGTCAAACCCTACTGTTTTCAGTGTAGAGCAAAAAAAAAAAAGAAAAAAAAAAAAAAAAGGAATTGGCCCCGCTGCTCCCATAGTTTCGGAGGGCACCCTATCTGAATAAGAGTAAAAGAATCTCATAAAGTAGTGAGTAATTACATAGTAATAAATGCCTCACATATTACATGACAGTTTTCTTAGGCTACAGGAAATAACAATGTGAAGTGCATATTAATAATCATCAATAAAGTGTCATGCATATTGTATTTTTTGCTTATTTTGTCTCATTTTTGTTTATTTAGTTGATTATTTGATCATTTTTGTTCATTTTATTGCTTATTTTGGTGCTTTTTTGTTTAATTTGTTAGCTTGAGGTTTTTTTAAAGTTTGTTGTTGACTTGTTTGGATGATTTTTTTTTGTTCAGTTCTGTTGGTTATATTATTCATTTTTGTTAATTTCCTTTGTCTTTGCTTATTTTATTGCTTATTTTGTTCATTTGTGCTCGTTATGCAATAATTCACTTGATTATTTTGTTGATGATTTGCTCAAGTTGTTTATTTTTATTCATTTTTGCTCCTTTTTCCTTATTTTGTTCATTTTGTTAATTTATTTGCTGAATTTTGATCACGTCTGCTCATTTGTTGCTCAGTTCTTTTGCACTGTTCTCGGGTGACAGAGTAGCAGCACATCATCTGGCCGTTATTCATCATCATAACTCATCGTAGTCAGTGTGAAAAGTATTCCTTCTCGTTGAGGTGTGGAGCCAAATGTAACTGAGTAGGAGTACTTTTTTCATCACAGATGTAACTAGGAGGAAAAAGTACCAGGCTAAAGAGGATGGAAAAAACTATTCAGCTACATATAACAGAGTAAATGTATTTGTGTACCACCATCTCTGGCCATGACATTGAACAAACACAGGAGCTGAAGGATTTTTTTTTTTTAATTTACTGCCAGATGTTCTACAACATTAAATCTTGTTCCACAGGTTTTGTCTTTGGCTGCTTTTATTCATCACAGACATCCTGCTTCTATTAAAAAGCAAAAGGTTTTTTCCTACTGTAAATAGGATTGCATGTGAGATTATTGTTCGACCTGTGATGTAATCCTCAGAAAGGCTAACAATGACAGCAAAACCACCTATTACTAAAAATAGACCTTCACCATTTGAAGGTCCCATAGCTTAACACTTAAAGTTGTATCTGTGTTGTTAACATATGTGTGTTGAAGACTTCTGTAAAGGTCTTGACCAAATAAAATGTGCTCTGGTGATTTTTCTTTTTTTTTTTTTTTGCCATACACACTACCGTAATTTTACCGCAGGTGTTGTACTGTACCTGCCCACGTTTCATCAAACGTCTGATTGGTTGAACCACATTCCCAAGGTGAGCAGAGATGATATACAAAATTAATAAAAATAATCTCCAAAAATGCACAGAAATCGCCAAATAATTCAGAAAACGACCATAGTAATCAAAAGAACAAAAAAAAAGAAAATGTCAAATAATTAAGAAAACGACCAGTCATCAAAAGAATAAAAAAAAGGAAAAAAAAGAGAAAAAACTGCACAAATACACGTTTTCAGGAACAATTTTCTTAAGAAATTTTCAGAAATATTGACAGCTGTTCTTGGATTGAATTCTAACTTTAATACAACTGGTTGTAACGTGATCTTATTAAAGGACACATACTGTTAAAATCCATCTTTACTAGGTTTGAAGAGTCATATAAACACTGTAATGTAACATGAAAATCTGTGAAAATACGAAATTTCTCAGTGCTTTCTGTGAGAAACTCACACAGAAAGCTAGACAGCAGGAAAGACTGTGTTTTGGATTTTTGTGATTTGTGACATCACAAGTATTAACCAGTCCTATTCCAGATAAAATGCATTAGTCCTGCCCCCATTCCCATGAACAGCGAACAGCATTCCTGACTTTTTTCCAGAAAATTGTCCATAAAAATGTCCTTTTTGCATCTTCACAGTGTCTTTTTGTGACCTGCTGTTCATCCAATCAGAGCATTTTCTGATGAAAAGTGGGCGGGGGCTATACTACTTAATAAACTCAGAGTATGTGTGGTGTTATTACAAAGCGGTCATCAGAAAACCAAGAAACCAACACACTTTATTTTTGTCAACACCCTTAACATAATAGACACTTATAAACACTACCAATATAAAGTGTTAAGATGTGGGACCTTTAAAATTTCAACTTTATATTTTCAAATGTAGAATTCTACTGGTTCATGGGGGTGGGACTAATGCATTCTAGCTTGACTATGATAGGTAATGCCAAATGACTTGTTTTCTTTCTGTTGTTCATTTTATTATGTGGATTTCTCAGGACTGGAAATATTGCACAAAGTCATACATCCACAGACTTTATGTTACATCACAGAGTTTTAAAGACACATTTTTACAGTAAAATGTGTTTAGTTTAGTTTTGGTTCAAATTTCACACAGATATCATGCATGTGTAAGATCGCGGATGGACACTGCAGGAACCTGTTTACTATCGGCAGACCGTGCAACCTGACGGCCTCCTGTTTTCCCCTCCGTGGAGGTTTGAGCACATCTGTCCTCCACGTGAAAAAACAACAGCTGGCAGATGCAGACACAGACAGATGTTCACTAGTCAATATTGTGTCTTATGACAGGTGTGTGTGCACATGAACACTCATTTCAGAGATATTATACTGTGTATATATTCATATCCTCTGTAATTCTATATGAACAACAGGTAGTGCAGGTGATCAGAAATATAACAATGAAGAATGAATTGGTAATCCTATAGTGCATTGAACATAAAGCTTATGATGACATTGAATGAATATGTACAGTATGTATGTTTATCCAAAGACATCATAACATTTATGTTAAAATTACAAATCTTTAAAATCTTGTTTTGTCATAGAAATTGTCTATAATTTGGCTCTGGTAGCCAACACTTATCCCTTTATCCTATATTGAGTCGTAAAACATTTTGTTAACAAACTAGAGATTACTACCTAAATATGTAACATTACAGCCCAAACCTTAATGTGTTCAATATAAGAGTAAAAGATACATGTAAAAATAGAAGTGGACAAAAGTGTGTTCAAAGAATAACATAATTTTGAAAAGTGGAAAATACAGGACATGGATATACACATGTAGGCAGTATATTAGTCATGTTTTACAGAATGAGGATATAACTAAATAAAAAAAAATTAAAAGTGAACATTTTGGTTGTGACTGGGCAAAATTTTGCTCATGTATATCAAGTATATAGGTTATATTTGAACATTGGGTTAGAGTCTGTGAAGATTCTCAGTCATCCAGGTCATAGTATCCAAGGCGTGTGGTTTTTTCTTCCATCGACTGGACTGGAA
>JAQQAE010010821.1:0-13903 GCA_029823295.1 Pseudamia nigra | reverse complement strand
ATAAATAGAACATATGAAGGTCTGAATCGGTCCAACTTCACTAGTGACCTGTTACTATAGCGACATGTCAATCAAACTCCAGCACGGCAGTGATTTGTTGGGTCATTTACTGTAATATCTTAATAATGGAGTAAAAAGTTAAAGATGGATCATCATGTTACTTATTAGAGGATCCAGATAAAACGTTTGAAACTATGATGACTCATGAAAAAAAATTATTGTTTTAGTATTTTCAGATTGAATCACATGTATCTATGGGAAAAAAGCTTCTTGGATCCAGACAATCGGTTCCCCAGTGGCCAAACGGTGGAATTACAAGTTACTTCTGCATTGGCCTCATTGAACAAACCCGGTCGTTGCCCCTTGGTTTTTACACACAAAAGGTCAAGGGTCACATCGGCCTGGATCTCTATCAAATGCAATTTTAGTTGTATTTTTTATTCACTGGCATCTTTTAATAATAATCTGAATCCATACTCAGTTTGTTTAACTTCATTTAGGACAAAAAACACTTAAGCTTGAATAAAACAACAACTTTAAAGACAAGACGTTTAAAGACATGATTATTGATACTGACTGAAGATCAGGACCATTCTATGAAATGATGAAACAAAGGTGTGTCCAGACTTTTGACTGGTAACGTGGTAAGCAGAAGGACATTTAACAGTGTGAACTAATCAGACTCACCTTAACTCCTTTATCTGTGCTGCGTTCGGAGCTGAAGAGCTGATAACAAACCCAAAACACAGACAGAGGAAGAGGAAGATGAAGAGGAGGAAGATGATGAAGAGGACGAGGAGGAAGATGACGAAGAGGAAATTGATGAGGAAGATGACGAAGTTGAAGATGAAGAACAGGAAGATGAAGAGGAGTAAGATGAAGATGATGATGAAGAGGAAGATGAAAAAGAGGAAGACGAAGATGAAGATGATGAGGAAGATGAAGACGATGAAGAGGAAGATTAAGAGGAAGATGAAGATGATGAAGATGAAGACGAAGATGATGAGGAGGAAGATGAAGATGAGGACGAGGAGGAAGATGAAGAAGAGGAAATTGATGAGGAAGATGAAGTTGAAGATGAAGACGAGGAAGATGAAGAGGAGTAAGATGAAGATGAAGAACATGATGATGAAGAGGAAGATGAAAAAGAGGAAGACGAAGATGAAGAGGAAAAGAAGCAGGTGTTTGTTCACATTAAAACATCATAGTTTAATAAAGTTCAGCAAAGTTTGTTCAAAACCTTCTAAACTATAAAAAAAACAAAACCTTCTACATTTGTCATTGAACATCATCATTTATTCAAATCTAGTTTTTATGCTTTTCAGTTATTTCTATTAATTTCCCTATGTGTGTGTGTGTTTGTGTGTGTGTGCGTGTGTGTGTGTGGACACGTGCAGCGTTTGCTTTTTTCTGGTTTTGTTGGTCATTTTGTTCATTTTTGTGTGTCCTAGGTCCCGGTGCTGGTTTCTGCTGTTGTTGGTGTGAAATGACCCGTACGTACAAACAGTCAAACCGTCTGTTCTGTGTCTATGTGACAGATGCAGGAGAAGACGTGAACATGATTTTCACGTCATCACCAGTGAAATCGAGTCTTACTTTGTCCACACAGTCGTCAAAGTAGGCCAGGCTGGCGTCTTTGTCGCTGACAAAGGAACATTCCTCGATGAAGCGGATGAACATCTGGGTTTTGGTCATCATCGAGTAGAACTTCTGGTGTGAACGGTCTCGGCTCTTTAGGAAACCTGACGACAACGAAAACACTCAGGTTAGACTCAGCTACATGATTTTACTGAGGCGTCAGAAACGGCTTAGCTTAAAACCCTGACCAACACATTAACTTCAGATTTTTGGTGAAAGTCAACATCTTTGTTGCATCTTTTCATACATTAACTATGGTGTGTGAGTAAAACTGCATGTTACGTACGTGTGTGTTTGAATCAACAAAAAGATTTAGTGAAAACAGAGACGAACCTTCTGGGCAACATGAACATCACAAACATCTGAAAACATCCAAAAACTGTTCAAAATGACCAACAACTCAGGAAAAGGTCCTACACCAAGTAATCTGAGTACAATCGAGTTGGAGGAGGCGGTCTATGGCGCTGCGGGGTTGCTGACACATCTATGCGCACACGGTGGCGATGCAGGATAGGGTTAGGGTTAGGGGTCAGGGTTTAGTGTTAGGGTTTGGTGGTGATGAAGGATAGGGTTAGGGTTAGGGGTTAGGGTGGCGATGCAGGACGGGGTTAGGGGTTAGGGTTTGGTGGTGATGAAGGATAGGGTTAGGGATTAGGGTTTAGGGGTTAGGGTAGTGATGCAGGAGAGGAGGATTAGTCTTGTTTTATAATCTGATCATTTTTAATGCCTGGTATTAAAAGAAATGTGTATTTTTGCTTTAATTACTTAAGTCTCTGAGTTCGAGAAAACACTGGAGGTGGATCTAGTAACTTGAAAACGCGTATAAATCTAGAATTCTGACGTTTGTGGAGCTGTGGTCTTTGTACTTCTTAGATTTTTTTTGTTTCATTCCGTCTGGTGTAAAACACATCGCAGAGCGGTTCACACGTCTGGATGTTTTCAGTCCCAGATGTTCAAGTGAAAACAGCTGATCAAGTCAAAGAGGAACCGGACGAGTTTCAGGGTCAACGAGGGAAATAAAACTTTAAACCATCTGAAAAGGTCAAAACTGATGGAATCCATGTCATTATGTCATGAAACTACAACAGTTTATTATGAAGAAAAAGTATGAAGAGTTTAATGCACACGTTCCACAGCACTAGTCGATGTTTGATGTAAAATATTTACAATCCGTGTTTTAATTCCATTTCTCAAAACATAAAAACAATGAAAAAGACAAGACACAAACTGGCAAAAAAGATAAATAAATAAATGAATAAAAATGACTAAATGAATAAAAACAAACAATATAACTGTCTCACGATGGTCCAATATGATTTTACAGAAAAAAAAGAAGAAATAGGAATAAAATAATTAAGAGGTCAATTAATAGAAATGAATGAAATTAATCAACAAAATGAAAAACTGAACAAAATGATGAAAAAACAAAGCAAAAGAATCAACATAATGTACAAAAAGGAACAAACGTACAAACAAAATGTGTAAATATCAAAGAAAAGGAACAAAATAATGAACAAAATTAACAAAACAGAACAAAATAAGAATGAACAAAACAAATCAATACAAGGCAAGGAAATAAATTAAATGATCAACAAACAGAGGATTGAACACAGTAACCAAAAATATGAACAACACGGCATAAAATAATCATTAAAATCAACACAGGGGAACAAAATGAACAACAAAATAAGGAAACAATCAAGACAATGAATAAAGTAACAAACAAAATGAACAAAATAATGAAGAAAATTAACAAAAAGGAACAAAATCACCATCAAAATGAACAAAATAATGAAAATTAACAAAATGGAGCAAAATCACCATCAAAATGAACAAAATAAACAAAATGAGTAAAAATGAACAAAGTAACCAACAAAATGAACAAAATAATGAAGAAAATTCAAATATAATAATGAATAAATGTGCAGGTAGGGGTGTGTAAGACATACTTTATATGGGAGTTTGTCGTGGGTCCAGAACGGATTCATTGGTTTTACATGTATTTTTATGGAAAGAGTAACTTCAGATAATGACTGGTTCGGATACAGGCCGTGACGCCGGACCGGATTAACGTTGGTACCCGAGGCACCACTGTAATCAACAAAATGAGTAAAAATGAACGACGTAACCAACAAAATAAACAAAATAATGAAGAAAATTAACAAAAAGGAACAAAATCACCATCAAAATGAACAAAATAATCAACAAAATGGACAATGATTCATAAAATAATCTAAAGAAGGGACAGCAATTAACAAAATTATCAGTCAAATGAGTAAAAATGAATAAAGTAATAAAGAACAAATGAATGCACAAAATGATAAGTCTCCACGACCCTGTCTGGACCCCAGCCCGAGGTTTAGTACCACCGACTGGTGGCGGTCACGTACCCTGCAGATCGAACAGGGAGCTGGCGTCGGTGGCCTTCTCGGACGGCGCCTGCGTGATGGGCCTCAGGAAGGAGCGGTATCCTTTCAATATGGCCGCCATGAAGCGCAGGAAGGCCTCTTGGATCTCCAGCTCCAGAGCGTGGAGGCTCTTCCCACAGCTCAGCTCTGAAGAGTCGCTCATGCTGAGCTCCAGCAACCCGTCGGGTCGGTACTGGTGTCCTGATCACAAACACAGAGGTCATGACAGGGTGTTTTTCCTTTATCGCTGACTCGGACCTACAGTACTTCGGACCAGAACGATGACATGACACTTACCTCCGCTCTCCATCCGCTCACCGCTGTGCAGGACATTTACTTACAGGCAAACTCACAAGTATCTTAACACAGGGAATGTGGTTCGCAGCAAACAGCACACATACACTATGAGTGGAAAGCATGTACATGTACACAGAAATCAGGATACAGTGGTTCCCATCATACATCATCACACAAAGTTTTCATGACACGAGTAAGACGAAATTTTGTCCCGTCACGCGAGCAAAAACTCATGTTACAAGTAAAGTAGGTCCTGACAGGAGCGTGTGCTGCTCACCCACCACACGGAAACATAGACGTCAAACTGTTGGTTTCAGCATTTTACATTTACTTGAGAGTTTAGTTGAGTTTTTCTTTACCTTTTGTCTCAGTCTTCTATCGCTGCCTGGATCCTGGCTTCAGCCTGTGTCTTCGTCCTGTGTCTTCGTGCTGTGTTTGGTGCAGTTCGTTCTTCTTCCTGTGTCTGTTCCGATCAGCCTCCATCTCCTTCTACTCTGTCTGCTCCGTTCCATCTCTCCATACGGCTTCTACATTCTGACGTCTCTTCTCTGCTTGTGCCTTAATAAACTCTGTGAACTGCTTTTCTTGTCTTCATTGACTGTCCCGTGGCTGTGGCTAAGTGGCTAATTAACGTAGCAGGCTGTGTTGCGTCATCTCCGTGCACATCATACACCAGATCTGCATCGTCACACACACTTAAAGCAACAGGCTCGACCTGTAACAGGAGTTTCATGGGTCTTGGAAAAGATTAATTGGTTTTACATGTATCCTGTGGAAAAATAGGTCCCATCTCACGGGTTTTTCATGTCACGAGCGTGACGTCGGAACGGATTAAACTCGTATGATGAGGTACCACTGTACATAAAAACTCCCAAGAAAAGATTCAGTGTGTGGTGAAACGTGCAGAGCAGCGAGAAATTAGAATAAACCTCCATTTAACAAACCAAAAGCAGCAGGAACAAGAGACTAAGACTCGATGCATCGACCACACACTTTAAAAATGAAAACGCACTACAAAGTGGATGGTTCTGTAGAACAGAAGCAGCTTGTTACAGATTTCACTAGGATGCTCTCAACTCCTCCCACAAATCTCACGCACTACCTCGACAAGGCTGCGGAGTCTGTTTTTATTTGATAAAGATAGAATACCTTATCAGGCAATACTACAGACTAAGACAGATGTAACTTATGTAAAATAGAAAACATGTTCCTCTGTACTGCCCGACAAAAAGTAGTGTAATAAACAAGCACTGACAGCAAAGTGCAGTTACAAATCACCACAGTAAATGCACTTGGTTTATCCCTCAGAGGAGATATGATATGTGAGATCATCAGATTATTAATACCAGGGTTTTCCATATGCTCATGAAGTTGTTGTGTGATTTTTTTTTTTCATTTTGTACCTCTATCTTTACATTTCTTAAAGCAGCTGAAGGTGAAATAAATCTGCTCACACATCTGCAGGCTAACCTCTCTGATGGACTGGCTGCCGTCTGGGTTGATCCTGAAGGACCCCGTCTGGATCATCTTCTTGGGGTCTACCTGGGAGATGGCCCACTCCATCTCATCCACCAGAGCCCTGCAGGCTGTGGGGGCAGAACACAAACACATCAGGACCTTACATGCGCTGAGCAGAATGTGAGGACAGAGGAAGAGACACGAACCTCCACATCTGATGTCCTGTCCTTGTCTGGTTGCCTGGCTGGCACTGAGGAGCAGACACAGAACCACACATGGTGCGAGCAGAAGAGCCGCTTCCCTCATCTTGCATCTGAATTCACACATTACATCAACCGGCAGCGTCACTGGCGAGTTACTTAGCCAGCTGCTGTCAACACTGACCCCCAACACAGTAAGTCAGAACAATGCAAAGACGGAGACAAGAAAACAAACAATATGAGTAACTTCTCAGTCAACTTACGAGTTAGTGGTGGTGCTTTTCTTCGTGGACCAGTGTCTACGTTGTTCCACGTTGTTCCACGCTGTTCCATCACATTCGGTGAAATGTGGTGACGTAGCACCGAGCTGTGGACAGGATGAGCCGGAGCCGAGACAGCGCCCCCGTGTGTCCGGGAAGATGTCACTGCACCACACAGACGCCACCAGGAGTCTGCGGCCGCTGCAGTACTAAAATACTCAGGCCCTCAGTGACTCCACGACGTGGAAGTAATTACAGCCTCATATATTGCATTCAAACAGATATTTTGGTCATTTTTGTTTATTTATTTCCTTTATTATTTTGTTAATTTTGTAGCAGATTTTTCTTCATTTTGTTCACTTGATTGTTTCCATCATTTTTGCTCATTTTGTTGGTTATTTCTATTTTTTGTTCAGTTTCTCAATCGTACTATTCAGTTGTGGTAACTTGATATTTTCTTCTTGTTGCTTATGTTTGTTTATGCTTAGCATGTTAACTCTAAATTTGATTGACTATGTGGTTCAGTTTTCTTGATTATTTTTTTCATTATGTTGATGATTTTGTTAACCTTTTTTTCATTTTGTTCATTTGTTGCATTGAATTGTAATTCAGCCGCTTTGGAGGGTTTTCAAGAATGAACGAGCCTTTTTAAGGTCATGCCACAACATCTCAATCAGATTCAGGTCAGGACTTTGACTAGACCAGGTCTTCATTTTGTTTTGGATCATTGTCGTGCTGCAGAACCCAAGTGCGCTTCAGCTTGAGATCATGAACAGATGGCCGGACATTCAGCACATTGTTGTATTTTAGAGAATCATATGTTTGTTGTGTCCCCCAAGTTTAATAAAAATCAGTTCAGTAGCTTTTGGAGAAATCAATTTAACAAAGACACTAGACAAACAGAACAGATCACATAATCTAAAAATGTACTTAGAAATTACACACTGCAATTTTAAAAGTTTTACAACTTGTTTTATTCCTCAAGGTAAACATACATGAACGGAAAACAGAGCAAACATTTCAAAACAGATGCGTTGACCAGAGCACACTTCACAAAGGTCTGAGTCCTGTGTCGTATTGAACAGATTCATCATTTCAGATACATTTAATTATGTAACTCAACAACACAGAACAGAACTAGTCAGACTTTATGACAGATTTGGCAGACCCCAAGCTGTTCCCACTTCCTCTGTGTGATGTTTACACATAAAGTTAAGTAATACATTAAAATATGGTCTTAAGGTATTTTTAATGGATGAACTAAAAATAACTTTATGATCTCAGTACATTTATAGTTCTGGCACTGTGACTTTCTCTGTGCTGTGATCATTAATGGTCCTTTAAAATCTAACAATAGAGCTGGGAGATAAACACCAAAACATAATGTTTGAAAGCTGACTTTTGGTCCTGAGTGAAAGTTGAAGAAACCAGACAAATATGTGTGGTTTTAATTATTAGTAAAAGATGTAACAAGATAAAAATGACATAAAAAATACAAGAAAAAAAAAAACAACAAAATAAAAAAAGCAGCAAGAAATGAAAAAAAAAAAAAGAAAGATGCAAAGAGATGGACATGACATAAAACAGGCAAAAAGATTTTAAAAAGATGCAATCATTGTACAATATGCAAAGAATGAAAAGGCGAAGGACCCAAAAAAGATCAAAATGACATGAGAGATGTGAAAAGATAACATTGTTTTCTCTGGTTTTGTGATTTGAACAAAATATTCTGTTCATTTGATTTAATATCATGAAAGCCAGCATGCATTGCTTTTATGATGTTAGAGTTAGGAGACATATCATGAAAAATCAAGTCTTTGTGCCTTATAACATAATTAAACATGCTCATAGACTCTAAAATAGGGTTGCAGTATCAAAAGAGTCAGTTCAGGGGCAAATAGTTCACAGAGCTTTTCTGATCCGTTCAGCTGAAACTGCAGTTTGCCTTTTCTCTCAGATGTGATGTCACATCTCCTGTCAATCACTTCAGCCTGAGGCATAAGCTCCACCCACTTGGACCCAGGTCAACTCTCGACATGATTCACTTCACACTAGTCCCTTCTGGTGTCTTGTCCAAGTTGCATAAGACACACACTGAATTTTGATTGGTCTGACCGTGCTGTCACTCAGAAAAATAACCAATCAGAATGAGGGGCAGTGAGGGTCAGCCAAGGGTCAGAGAAGGGAAAAGAAATCAGCAAAGAAAACAACACAGAGGGATTTTGAAGCTTAAAACCACATTTATATGATTTTTAGGGTTCAGAAACTTTTAACTTAAATATTATGCTAGAAAATGCATATGTCTCCTCTAAATCAAAATAAACCAAATGAGCAAAAATCCTTTTCATAAGGCCATCGTAATAATGTTTATCAGGATAAATCTTCATCATTAAAAATCACAGTGTACAATATGCACACCAATCTGTCAAAACATTATAAACACTAACATGTGGCCACAATGTTGATCATTCCAATGTCTTTAGTCAGTGTGTGGACGTATTTGGCAGCAGGTGAACATTTAGCCTTTGAGTTTGTTGAATTTGCAGTTGCAGATTCATGAAGGTCTAAGCTACAACTTGCAGGATTTGAAGTCTGTGTCACTATAATGTCTGATGTGTAATGTACTGCCTGTTATTAGGCAGCTTTCAGAGGTCTGGTAGAGCTCATGTGTTAGGTTAGAGCTGTTCTGGCATCAAAAGGAGGACCCTACACAACATTATGTGGTAGAAGCATTTTGTTCCCATAGATTAAGGGTCTGAAACCTTGACAGTCTAAACAGCTCCCGTTTTAGCTGGCAAAATGTTAAGACAAATTTGGTCCCATTTGATCCTTTCTTCATTCATTTTATAATTTCATTTATTAAGTTAATTTTTGTCCATTTCCTTGACAATTTGCTAGTTTTTTGTTCAATTTACTGCTTAATTTGTTGATAAAAAAAATGACTTTATTCATTTTTGTGATTTACGGTTCAATTCCATTAACAATTTTGTGGATTGTTTGCTCATAATTTTTGTTCATTTTCTTGAACATTTTGTTATTTAAAAAAAAAAAATCCATTTTCATTCACTTAATTATTTTGTGATTTTTATTACTGATACAAAACCTCTGATTAGTGAGGTTTTTTTTTTAAATCTTCTAAAATTTCTAATGTATTTCAGAATGTTGCTTATTTTTGTTCAATTTCCTAGTCTTTGTTAGTCTTGATCATTTTGTTAATTTCTTTGATTATTTATAGGTTTTGTCTTAATCTTTGTTCATTATTTGGTTCATTTTTTTCTTCACATGGAGCAAGTTTGTGCTCCATGTGATCTTTGGACAAAGCCACAGGAGTCACTGGGCAGGGGCTAAAGAGCCACATGTGGCCTTGGAGCCACAGGTTGCAGATCCTCTGCTGTATTGAGATCCAGTTGTCTCTCTTTCCTCATGGGATTCTGTCCACTGCAGGACCACGACCACTGAACAAGGCCCACTGTTATGGAGATGCTTTGACCCAGTTGTCTTGACATCACAGTGCGATCCTCGTCTAGGTTGTGCATCCTTACACTGCACAATTTTCTGTTTCAAATACATCAACTTCAAGGACTAAATGTTCACCTGCAGCCTCATACATTCTATCCTATCACAGGTGACACTGGAATAAGATAATTGACCTTATTACTGCCTCCCCTGTCAGTGGTCATAATGTTATGGCTGATCTGTGTATATCATGACATTGAGAATTTACTATTCATCTCCCAGTTCTACTTAATATTTCACCATACACTTCCAACTTTTACAACGTCACTTACACCTTAATCATGTTCAAAATAAGCGCTGGTAGTTTTTTGCAAATTTAAATTAAAAAATAATCTTGTACAAATATATGAGGGAACACACCATTTCTGTTGCAAAAGTTAAACAATTTCTTTGAATAAAAGTTAGAAATGGTTACACAATTAATCAAACTGAGCATTTTCCCCCTGTGGAATGAAAGTGAAACATTAGGACACTCTAGGAGAGAAAAGAGGTAGCGATAGAAAAGCATTTTGAACATAATATGAAATGGATAGTCTAATTGGTATAAAACTTTATTTCTAATGAATTTGTTGTCCTCTGATCTTAGAGATGAGGCACACGGTGAACACACAAGGCACAGAAGTTTGATTTTTGGACAAATCATCAGTGCACTCATCTCTGTAAAATCTATAGTGATAATATGTTGTTGTACTTTTTCCATCTTTGTGTGTTGCTACTGTTCTGTTGCCTGTTATCATTTAGACACTTCTTAAAGATCTTACACTAACAAAGGTTATGCAGAATGATATGCAAGAGTAAAAGAATCAATAAATCGGCTTTTAGAGTCGTGTGTGATTACTAACAGTCTGTTATTCCTCAGTTCACAGGTTTTACTATAAATAGGGGTGTAGGTTTATTTGAACAAACATTTCTTTGATCCTCCTGGAAATGTTGAGGTGAGAACTCTTCATTTTATGTGATTCTGGTCAATTGTTAAAGCAAGAATCTGTCTTTTCTACATGTATGGCGGGAGCAAAAAATGAATAAAATATTCAGAAAAATTCAACAAGACAGGCAAAATAATCTACAAAATGGTCAAGAAAGGGAACAAAAATAAACAAAATAGTCCAAGAATAATATTAATAAACAACAATATCCTATAAAATGAACTAAATAACCTACAAAAGTTAAAATATTTACAATGGCGAACAAATATGAACAAAAAAGAAATTACAAAATAATGAATAACTTGAACCAAAAAAAAAATCCTCAAAATGAACAAAATAATCAACAAACTGAGCAAAAGATGAAAAACAAATAACTCAAACAAAAACGAACAGAAATAACATCAGCCACAAAATGAGTAAAACAATGCATAAATTCAACAAAAATTACTTAAATAACTGAGAAAATTATCCAGTGATGAGCAAAATGAACAAAAATGGCACTATTTATCAAAAGGGTTTTGGGTGAAAATGCAAATGCACACTTACTAATATTGAATATTAAATCGACTGCATACCAATGTTCTCTGTAATAGTAACACCTTCTTCAGTTCAGAATTCATCAGTAAAAATGTCCTCCATTATTAACCATGATACTAAACTTTAAACGCTGAAAGAAAATGTACATCTCCAGACAAACGAACAGAAGCCATGTCAAGTGTGCGGAAGAGGTTTTTTTTGTCCAGTTAATCCATGTCTTTGAACCACAGACTTTCACATTTTACTCTGTATCCAATCAGACACTAAAAGCTTTAACGGTGCATACTATAGCACTTATCAATGTTTATCAAAATTAACTCCTGAGCAACAACAAACTATACATGACATGAACTAACATTATCTTAATGGAGAAAAAAATAGAATGTTATACAAGTCGAATCAACGTGTGATTTAACACTGTGCAAAAACAAATCCATCACGTCTTGTCAGTTGCAAACAGTCTGAACACTGAGCTCAAGTCACTGTCATCGAACACAGACACACAACAGAGTCTAGTGTACAACTTTACAATATGGAGCACCTTAAGTCCAAATACTGATCATTTTCTTTCTTGTGGGAATGAGATATGATCAGACAGGCAACGTGCAGCTCCATGGCAACTTTTGTTCCATTTTTGTTTTGTGTTCATGTACTTGACTGTTTTATTCATTTTCCACTCATTTTCATCAAGTTGATATATTAGTTTAGTATTTTTTTTGTGAATTTTTGTTCGGTTTCCTTATTATTATTATTATTATTATTATTATTATTATGCTTTCATTCATCCTAAATATATTCATTATTTTGCTTATTTTTCTTGGTTTTGGTCATTTACTGCATTGTATTCTCCATTCTGTGGATATTTTTTCTTTCAATGACAATTGTTCATTATCTAGTTTATTTTTTCCATGTTGTTGATTTAGTGCTTTTTTTCATTTGTTCAAAACCTCAGGAGCCACAATTTGCAGATGACAAACATAACCACTTTAAAGTTCAATGCAAGTCCTGCACATGTAGGCAACAGCTAAATATCCACTATATGACATTCCAAGATGAAATAAGAATTTATAGCTAGAATGATTATCTCATTCTCATTGCACAAGATTAAAATCTCATTCCCACAAGACACTAAGATTAAAAAACAATTAGTATAATTTATGCCTCAAAGGGCTCCGTAATACAAGGATTAAAATTTCACTTAAAGCTTCCACACTTTATTTTAGATAGCTTCCAGTTCTTTTCAATTTATAACATTTCTGTTATAAAATAAATGCATAATTGTACACAAAAGTAACCACATACTACTCTCATTTTCGTTGATAGTATAAAACATGGAAGTAAATACTCACATATACAAATATGCAGTATTAAATATATTAATAAAGTATTAATAGAAGGATTTTTAAATTAATTGTATTAAAGTTCAGATAGCTGCCACAGAGACTTTTTTTGGATCATGTATCATGTTTGGGGACATATGTCAAAAAACAAAATATTAATAACAGTACTTTTTTCTTGTGCTGCCTTTGTGTCTATATCACAAATCAATGATCCATTTAGTGCAATTCTGACTGAAAACAGCCCACTGCATCTGAATTCATGATTTTTTTTTTAAGGATGAAATTTTGATTTAGTAGAAATCATATATTTGATCCTTTTAGCATCACTTGCAGATATTCTTGCTTTTTAAAAAATAAATTACATTGTTGAGGACAATTTTCAGACATTTGTCTCTTTGGAGTCTAAACATTATAAGTAGCATTAAACACCACTGTGTGCAGACTGTCTTTAGTCCAGCTGTGTTCTACCGACCGATGGAAAACGTCCACCGTGGTTGTTAAACGGAGTCATGTCATCTGCATGTTTGACTGTAAGGATACCGTACAGTGCATCAAGCACATAAGGCACAAAGTGAAGCACATACTGGCCGAGGTTCAGCAGCTCCATGTCTCGTCCCAACCTCTACTACCTGTCAGAGGACAACGTGTATGAGTCCATGTCATTCAACAAGTAAATGTCCGTATGACGCCCAAACGTTACTGGCATCTGAAAGAGAGAGGAAATATTCATCAGTGAGAAAAAAAACTTAATTACGGCATTCATTACAGAAATTCCAGACGGTGATCAGTAACTCCTTCATGAATAATACAAATAAAACAGTTTTCACATCGTTTCCTCGTTTTAGCCACAGCTGACTCAATAGATACATTACACAGAGAAGAATGTTACACTGTCTACTGTACCCATTAATGAATTTACTTAATGTATATGAAACTACAGTTAAAACAGAAGTAATCATTTTACCATAAAATAAATATACAGTATATGGATTTATTATAAATAGGAATGACAAAATGCTTTGACCTTTGGCAAATAAAATTTAATCAGCTCACATTCTGGATAACATTATTTTTGTGAATTATTATTTAATTAAATCAAGTTGCTCACCTTGGGTCAAAGTGTTATTTTCCAAACTTTCCCTCAATTAATCCTGGAAATTCCTGGAAAAAAAGCACATTTGCACTACCCTCCAATGCCTATGATGTACCCTGGTCAAATTAAAGTCACATGCTGGCAATACTGCACCTCTGACCCATTAATACATGGAAGCGTAAAATAACCAAAGAATCCTGGTTCAACCATGAGGCACATTATTAAAATAA
>JAQQAE010010820.1:0-13903 GCA_029823295.1 Pseudamia nigra | reverse complement strand
AATAGTTAAGAATAATAAAAAACAGAACAGATAAAATCAATGTCATGCCGGATCAAAAGCCAAGGAGTAGAAATGGGGTTTTAGACGAGTTTTAAAATTGGACAGTGAGGGAGCCTGTCTAATGTTTAAAGGCAGATCGTTCCACAAGTTAGGAACATGAATTACTCAAGTGTGTAGGGAGAGAGCAGAAGGGAAGTCAACGTGTGCAACTGTCAACTAGGGAATTTTGCAGTTTCCGTTTAAACATACGGAGTGATGGGAGAGCTGAAAGTTTAAAGGAGTTTTGAAGGGCGTTCCAATAATTTGCTGCAGCAAAACGAAAAGAATTCTGGCCAAAGACAGTGCAGGCTTTTGGAAGAGATAGAGTAATTAAATCAGTGGACCTCAGGTGTTAGTTATTGTGGGAACGGTGCAAAAGGTTAGAGAAGTATTGAGGTGTTTTCCTTAAAAGAGTCTTGTAGATAAATAAAAACCAATGATGTAGTTGCCTGATGTGACAGGGAGGGCCAGCCTATCAGTTTACACAAGTCACAATGATGGGTGGAAAAAGGTGCACCAGTTGCAAAATGGATGGCTGAGTGGTGGAGAGCATCCAGGCAGTTAAGGGCATACTTGGGAGCCATTTTATAAATGACGTCACCATAATTGAACATAGGGAGTATGGTCATCTTTACCAGGGTGTGTTTGGCAGAGTGTGTGAATGAAGCCTTGTTACGGTAAAGGAACCCCAGTCTGGCCTCAACTTTGGCCTGTAGGTTGTTGATGTGGATCTTGAAGGAAAGTGAGGCCAATGCTGTGGAGCCTGTGCAAGAGGATGTTATGGTCTACCGAGTCAAAGGCCTTGGCCAGATCTATGCAGGCGGCTATGCAAACCTGTTTATTTTCCATGGAGGTGATTGTGTCATCGAGGACCTTCAGGGTAGCAGTGATACATTCGTGGCTGGTTCTGAACCCTGACTGCACATCTGACATGATATGGTTGGAGTCAATGAAGTGGGTTAGCTGTTTGTGAACTAGTCTTTCTAAGAGTTTGGCCAGGCAAGGCAGGATGCATATAGGCCTGTAGCAGTTGGGATCAGAGCCAGGGCCTCCTTTAAAAAGGGGGACGATCATGGCAGATTTCCAGTCAGAAGGGAAAACAGACAGACGAATGGACAAGTTAACTAAGTTTGTAATGGGGACAGCAATAATGTAAGCAGCTGCTTTTAATAACATGGGGTTGAGCCCGTCAGAGCCGGCAGATTTGTTTGAGTCCAGCTTGATGAGTTCTTCCAGAACTTCTGAGGCAGACACAGGTTGAATGGAGAAGCTGATATCACTGAAAGGAGGAGGGGTGCGTGATGGAACAGTTTTGGGACCCGGGGCAGTAAAGGCTTGCGATGAGTGCACAAAATGTTGGTTAAGGAGCGAGGCAATGCATGATTTATTAGTTACAGTTATGTCACCAAATTTCATAGAAGCAGGTAGGTTAAATTAGTTTAATTTTCCAAAACCAACACCATACCCTGACCCTGTGACCCCATGTGCTTTTACTTCTGTCTGTGTCATAGCTGTCACTAAATGCAAGTGATTCAGTATCATCTATCTCTCTCCGTGATGCACACCCACACCTTGTGGGCAGAGGCGGGTGGTGCTCTGGGAGTCTGTATGCATGGGTGTGGCAGGGGATGTCCACAGAGATACATTCACAAAGGTAGTTTATTGTGCGGTGGGTGGTGTGCACATCTGCCTACCAGTAATCATATCAGAGACTGTGTGTGAATATGTATGTAATAATCTTTCATAATAGTTACTCTATGTCTTCTGTGTCCGTGTGTATGTGTGTGCATTTATGTGTGTGGCCGGTGTCTGTGTATAATGAACTCCCACAGAGATACTGTAGCAGGGCTGTGGTAAAGGGAGTTTCCTCCCTGGCCCACCACACACCCCGTAGTCATTTTCAGTCTGAGGAAGCTCTGGAGAGGAGAAGAGATGCTTTGTGATTCTATTCAGATAAAACATCTTAGTGTTTCACCTCATAATTAAACACATCCTTATAGTGCCAGTGTGAAAAAAGTCTTTTCAGGAAAACAATAGCCTAAACATAAAACTTGCTTAAGGTCAGGAACTTATGAGGCTGTGCTTACTTTTGTTTATTATCAGCGCTTAATCACTGTGCACCTGGACCAAATACATATTGATGCATTTTCAGATTGGTATGAGCAGGCAGTATCCTTTACAACACATTATGAAGCATTTTTGAATGTGACCTTTCTGGGAAGGTCTGGGAAGAGACGGCTGGGTGAGTTATGTCGGGGATTTACCAATCATCCACAAATAATATCTTTTAACCACTTGTAATTGCAAATTGTAGAGCACATGAGGGCAGCATTGCCTCTTCAATCACATCCCTCCCTAAATCACTTTTTATTATCCACACCACTCACTGGAGGTCTGCATGGAGTGTATGTCTGTGTGTGGTGTGTGTGTACATGTGTGTGTTGGATGTATGTGCACACACACACTCCTGCACTTGCCAGTTGTTGATGCAGATAAGCACAGGGATCACACTTGACCCTGAGTGTAATGACTTCTAAGCGTAGCTGCAGGGTTAAGAGAGGCACAGGCTAAAGGAGAGCTAATTGAACAATCTGTGTGTGTGTGTGGATATATGTGTGTGCCTGTGTGTGTGTGTGTGTGTGTGTGTAGTGGCGGCGCCAATGGGTGTTTTGACCTGCTCTGACTCTGCACTGTGCTCAGTTAATGGTGCCTGACCCTTGAGAAGTAGGATTTGTTAAGAGTACCGCCCAAAACGTCACTGGATCATTGCTCGGAATAGGAAACAGTGATTTCCCAAAAATGATTTAATCACTGTTTTTAATGAAAGTCTGGGATTCACATCAAATAATGATCACTTCTCTATTTGAGGAAAATATTTGTTGGTCTTTATGATGGAGATGAAAATGAACAATAGTCACAAACACCAGTTGTCTTAACTGTTCCACATATGGATGACAGCGTTTTTTTATACAGTTTAAATGTATTAGGTTTCACAAGAAGGTGTAGAAAAATCATCATAAAATGAAGCAGTTTTTGTGGTGAGATAAGCAGTTGAATTGCAGTTGATAAGAAATTGAAGTAATTGAATGCCTTCATGAAATACAAAATCTGGAGTGAATTTTACATCTCTGGTTTCAGAGTGACGTCCTTCCTCAATGGTCCAGACAAAGTAGCATCAAGGATGAATTTAGCAGACTTTATTTTTGTTTGCATGTACCGTATTTTCCGGGTGATATGTCGCTCCGGTATGTTAGTCGCACAAGCCAAAAAATGCATAATGAAGAAGAAAAAAACGTGTATTAGTCGCTCTGTAGAACAGGTCGCAACTGTTTGGGGCTCAGGCGCGCCGCCGCGGGTGTGCGCTTGAGCTGTGCTGCGGCTCGTCTCCTGTAGCAGCTGTCAGTGTGACAAGCACCCTATAGTCAAATTTATTCCAAATACAAGTCGTTCCGATGCATTTGTCGCTCCCCTCGCCAGACTAAGCAAAAAAACGTGACTTTTAATCAGGAAAATACGGTACTTATTAATGCCATGGAGTGCCAACACATGCCAAGGCCAGAGAGGACAGCAGGAAAGAGAAGGGGGACAAGGAGGGAAAAAGACTCTGCCTGAAATAAGAAATGTTGATGGACAAAGCCTACAATTTGTGGGATCTGAGCATAAAGCAAACAAAGGGCAGCTTTTGTAAGGAATAATGCATGTCAGCCGTATCCTTAGCCCGCCACAGCTTTGAACACTGCTGGGGATGTCCATTGCTCCACTGTGTATGTCGTGTTGCTATATTAAAGCCAGTCACCTCAAAGGGAAAAGCCTCAACTATTCAACAATTGAATGGTGGGGCTCTCATTATGGCCAATGTGGGCAGGAAAAAGTGGCTTTGGGGGTTTTCAATTCAGCGACTTAAAGCCCTCCTGTTAGCTAGGACGAGCTGCTGTTTATTCCAGTGCCTTTCTGGGGGCTAAACATAGTCAACTGTCATTATGGATCTCTCTCTCTCTCTCTCGCTCTCTCTCTCTCTCCTTTTCTTTCTCTCTCTGTCTGTCTTTGTCTGTCCTCCCACTCAATAACATTTATTTATTTCTCTGCCAATTTTGCCATCTAATGACCTGTGTTGTGTTGTTGTTTGAAAGAGCTGATGGCTCTCCAGTCTCCCACATCCTGGGGAAGAGAAGGGGTGGCTGGGATACTGGAGGGCGAGTGCAGGACAAATACTATTGCAGACCACCGATATGGATAAAAGCCACAAGTCTATGGACAGCGTTCCATTGGCAACTAAAGCCAGTGAGGCAGTGCTTTACATACCTCAGTTGTATGTTACAGCGGTCTGTATATACATATACCCTGTAGCAATCCTTCATAAAAGAACTACCTCACAGTTGTCCTTTACAAAAGCATTTTTATTCAACTCATCAGTGTCAGGGACTTGGAGGGTTGGCAGAGCAGCTTTCCAGCAGTTCCAGTTGCACATGAATAGGTCCATATTAGAAAATGTGTATGCACAGTATATGAAATGAGGTAAATATGTATTAGCGTGTGGCGAGGGGTGGGGGGGGGTCAGGAGGGTACATGGTGGAGATTGAAAGAGAGGTGAAAGCGGTCTTTGTGTTTAGAGCAGAGCCCTCTGGTGGACCCTCCCCTCAGCGCGGGGTTGCCCAGGCGCTGTGGTGGCGGATCACAGTTAATAACTGTGCGGTGGGCTGTCAGAGGCACTTAGCCTGATGCTGGGCAGGCCGGGCCAGACTGCGCCCGCATACACTGCCGCCTCTGCCTCCTGAGCCCGGACCAAAGCAGTTAGCCATAAAGGAGAAGACAAGGGGAGAGAGAGAAGAGCTGAGATATGAATGACAAATAAAGGTATTAACTGAAAACCTTCACTGTATATAGGTCCTTTTCTACGCAGCGTTATAGCATGAAGGCTTGAGAGCAAGTTTTCCAGAATAAACACAGGCGATTTAGTTTTAGATTTCTGTGACAACCGTACTGTAGAAAGAGTTCAGTCCAGAATCAAGCTGAAAAGATTGTTTTACTTTTTTATGCCTGTCAGACAACACTCACACCCTTGTACGTTGTAACAGCTCTGTGGTTGCTATAATTATTCCTCCTGTCCATACTGGCCATGTTGGGATCTCTTCCTTGTACTGTATAATTTAATGTGACAACATAGCCTATTCTTGCACAGTGCAAACTGACATGTGGCTTCTGCAGTGCAAGTGTGAAAAAGCAAACAAATATCTTTCAAAGTGATAGCTCTTTTGGATGTTATCTATTCACCTCTGGAAATCATGAGGAGGAAATATTAAGATACTTCAGTCAGACTAAGTAAAATCACTCACACTGTAAAATACTCTGATAAATCTGTGTTCAAAACCTCACTATGTATGCAGTGTATTAGATGTATGTTATTGAACAGATTCACATTATGCACATTTTTTTTTATTTTACCACTGTCAGGGTTGAGCTTACTTGAATTTAAGCTTTGTGATAACACATTTTCAGCAAACACAAAAGGTAAGAAGGAAGAAAATTTACCTATGTTGTAAAGGAACACTTAGTCCTTTAGCTTATGATGTATTAAAAATGCACATGCTTAGAGATATTTAGGTTTTCAAGGGAGAGGAAGGATATGAGAACTGTCAGACTCAAGTAGACTAGGTATGATTTTGTAACAGAAAATGAATATATTTAGGGCATTTAGAATTGAGCAGGGACAATAAAATTATCCCCATGACTCTGAAAGGCCATATAAGAGATTAATAGCATCACAGACAGTATCAAACAAAGGCAGTTTCATTGCACACAATAATTTTTGTTTCAACGTGCATTTTTTTAACCTGTAAGCCTTTTATGAGTGAGAAGGAAAAACATCTTTTCCACATTATTCAGTCAACCATCACTGTGTCCAAACAAAACAGCTGTGTTTATTCTGCTATGAACCAACACTCTTCTTGAATATTCAAAGAATCACATGTAAGTTGCTTGAAAGGACCCACTGCACCATCTCCAATCATCAGCACCAGATGTTATCTGACCCTCCATTAAGTACCTCCACAAGCCCTTATCTGATCCCCGCTCATAAAGCTTGTACTCCACATGAGTACTGTCGACCAATGGAGACTCATCTGATCTTGAGTGGCGTTTTATTCCCGTGCCAAACAATACTTATGGACAAACTGCCCCGTCTGTCTCTGAACTCAAAGTCCAGCTCATCCCTGTTGACTAGATTAGATAACCTGGTTTTAAAGGCAGGGATATTGTTTGCTTAGTGACTTGTCTCTGCCCTAATAGCATCTGATCTAATGGGAGATTGCAGGCTGCTTGTTGACAGTGCAGACCCACACAGTGTCATGGCAATGGCCAAACAATACAGAAACACAAAGCACGGCTGAGCTTTAGTACCTGTAATTACTGGATAAATATCAGTTTCTTTGCTTTAAACCACCAGCAATAAATATGATACAATGCTTAAATTGTGGGTATTACTTAAGATATAAGGAGTTAATGGGTTCAGGTTTGTGGAGCGGGTTACTATTTTTATCTCAGTGTGTTCAAGTGAAAATGATGAAGACATTCAGCCACAACTCAATGGGTAGGAGTAAAACGGGGAAAAAAAACGAACATAAAATTAACAGAAAAATCAAATATATTAACAATAATGAACAAAAAAAGATCACATAAATCAAAAAAGGAATGAATAAATGAATAAAGTGACCAAAATAATCAGTGAACCTACAAAAAGAAAACAAAAATCAACCCAGTAAACTGTAAATGATCAAAATAAACAACTAAATGTACAAAAAAATGAACAAAATAATCAAGCAAATCAAAATATAACAATATAACCAACAAAATACAATGGTATAATATAACAAAATTGGGGGAAAAAATCTACAAATAAGGAACAGACTGAGCAAATGTTAACTAAACAATCGAATGAATTAACAAAAATAAACAAAATAACCCAGAAAACTAAACAAAGATTTGAGGAAAATCAACAAAATAATTAAGTAAGCCATAAACAATGCACAAAAAGCAGTAAATCCTGCAATCTTGAGCTCATCTTAAGATTTTATTCATTTTAGTCAGTGTTTAACAGAAAGTATTTTTACATTTATCTGCTTCTGGACCTGACACTGTTGATGCCATTTAGTTTTCCTGTTCAAATGCAATATCCTGCATGAGTCTGTACCAAATTTCATGGTATGAAATTAAACTACTTGAGTAGTTTTGTATGAAATACTTTTTTACCCTTATTCAAGTATTTATTTTTACCTCCACCAAGGATGTTATGTTTTTGTCGACGTTTATTTATCTGTTCCTCTGTTGACAACTTTACTCAAAACGTTATCAACAGATTTGGATGAAATTTTTAGGATAGTTCAGAAGTGGCACAAGGACCAGTCTATTAGATCGTGGGAGTGATCTGGTTCATAGTCTAGATCCAGAAGATTTTTAAATGATTTTTCACCATTGTGCCCAAATTCAACATGTGTCCTTGTAACGGCACAAATAAGAGACAGAAAATTTTACCAAAAACATAGTATAACACCATAATAGATTCTATCAAACCTACCGGTATCTATTCTATCAAAGTTTGATCCAGATGTAGACAAAATTCCTGGTATAGTGATCCAGAATGCTTACACTTACCGGATTTGAGGAAAAATAGCTACTGTAAGGTAGCAAATAAAGCGATTGTAGTGCAAATTGCAATGGAAAGTCTGGTGATTCAGTACTGTCCAGGGATTTGACACAGTATCTTCAATATTTACAGAGCTAGATGCCTAAAAAAACTCGATTACGGCAATGTTATTTTTCATGAATAACTATTGAACTAATATTGATATGTATGTGATTCCAAATGCTAATGGCAGGTTTTTATGGTCAAGAATCCAATAATGAGAGTCAACTAAATTTAAGAATATTACTTTTTGGTGCAATACCACTATGGAGGAAATGATGAAGAAATTTGTCATTGGATAAGCCCCCTGAGATGTATCATCTCATTTTCGAGTGGGAACAGAATGCTTACAAATTGGCAACAACATTTAACAGCAATAATACAAAACACAACAAGTATGCAGACAATCAACCAACAGTGAAAAAACAAAAATGAGCATAGGTTCAAATGATAATGGTAGAAACTGAGCTGCGTGGGGGAGGGTTTCTACTTATGAATACTTCTATTTCTACTTGAGTCATAATGAAATAACAGTACTGGAGAATGGTTTCTGTTTACTCCACACACCACTGGTCATCTTAAATACTGAAACTGCAAAGTGTTGTGACTAATCACATTTTAAAATACAGTGGTACCTCGCATAACGAGTGTAATCCTGAGTAATCCATTCCAGCATCACGCTCGGTATCCGAATTTCTCTGTATCCGAAGAGACTTTTACATGTAAATTCATTAATCCGTTCTGGACCCACGACAAACTCCCGTATAAACTATGTATTACACACCCCTACCTGCACATTTATTCATTATTATTTGAAAAGGAATTTTTTTTTAATTATCTGAAACGGAATGCATGAAATTAGTTCTAAAAATGATTTAAAGTTTTTTCTTACCTTGGTTTATGACTTGGTAGTGTGTCCTTGGACAATGCACACGTCCATAACTGTAAACAACTCCAACGCTGCTGCCGGCGGCCCGACGCGACCAGTATGTGTCCAACCCGGCCCGACACGACCAGTCCATGTCCAATGCGGCCCGACACGGCCCACCACAGCCAGCCCATGTCCGAGGCGGCCAACCCGTGTCCGACGCGGCCAGACCGTGTCGGACACGGGCTGGCCGTGTCAGGCCGCGGACACGGGTGGGAGCGGGACACGCCGCGGGCCGATGGCTTCAATGATGGTACAGTATCTTCTCCATAAGCAGCAGTTATCCATAACACAAGCTCTCCATAACGCAAGCTAATGGCTGTTAGCCGCTAGCCTCTGTTAGCTTGGCTAACGGCTATTAGCTTCCGGATATTTCACATCCGAGACCCGGAAGTGACTACAGGCTAACGCTATTAGCCGTTAGCCTGTGTTAGCTTGGCTAACAGCTGATTATTTGTTAACCGATTAATTCTCGTTGTCAGAGGTAAATTATTTGCAGTTTTTTTCCTCGGTATACGAATTTCTCGTTGTCAGAAGAGCTCTTTGTCTGAGGTACCACTGTATATAATAATAATATTATTGCTACTACAACAATGATAGTGACTACTAATAATAAGAATGACGGAGAATCAAAATATACAGTGTGGAAAGAATATTCAAATATATGACAGAAAGAACAAAAGCTTCATGTGAAAAAAATGTATCTTCAATAGTGCATGAGATAAGATATATAATCATCTTCAGTACTTTGTGGTATCTAGCACTTCAGTGACATGTTAAAATGAACATTAAAAAATGCTATATAATCAAATAAATTGACCCATTTTCTGTCTTTTCTTAAATGTGTCTCATCAATGTGGAGAAAAATTATGTTTGTCCAGAGCTTAAAGCAGAATGACAAATCACATTGATTTGTGACATATAATTCAAAGCTTACTTGTTCCTACCAGGATGCATATAATCTGAGAAAATGGGGGTGGAGGTTGAGGAGGGGGGAGTAGTTCTGTTACTGGCGTCTCTGGCGCTCTGTTTAAATCATCACTTCCTGTTCTCAATCCCCACGACTGCTTATCCATCATTTCATAAGCATGCATTTGTATGTGTGTGTGTGTGCATGTGATACTCCCCGGGTCTTATTGCACCTACTCCAGCCTCCCATGGGTGGTGGCGGTGGTCAAAAAAGGGGGCTGTTCCCTCAAGACACCCCTCAAATTATGGCCTAATCAGTTAGCCCCAAGAGCAGCTCCGAGACAGACAGACAGACCTCCAGGCCTCCAGCAGCCTCATCCCCCCACCTCCTCCTTCTCCTGCACACCACACAGCGCCTGGCCTGGCCTTGTCCCTGCAAAGACCCCTCTCCATTTTTCTCTGCTCACACTGAGATAAAACAGGTTCGGCTTTGGTTTAGGAAAAGTGTCGGCTGTTCCTTTCTCACTTATCTCCTCTTGTCTAGTCTACTTGACCCTTTCACCTCTAGCCAATGCACAAACAGAGGTGAAAAGTAACTAATTACATTTTCTCAAGTTCTCTACTGAAGTATAGTTCTAAGGTACTTGACTTTATGCTTCTGTAGGTGTATAGGCTATATATTTTAAATTAGCCCTTTTAAAATAATATCACACTATTGTTTTTTACATCTTACAAAAGCAGTATTTAGCTCATATGTCAGATACACTTTATGGACAAAAGTATTGAGACACCTAACTGTTGCCCCAAGAGGAACTTGGACATAGGAATCCACATTATATTAATGCCATTCCAAATATTGACATTTCTTGATAATTTTAGTCATTTTTGGATCATTTTGTTAGATGGTCTGTTGGGTGTTGCTCATTATATGTATTATATTGTTCATTTTTGTTAATTGAGTCAGTGCCTTATGACCACAACTCAGAACAGCTGAGATGATAAGGATTCTTCTGGATTTGAGAAGAGATGTCCAAGTTCCTGTATGTGCAGTATAAAGTGTATACTGTACAATATATGAGTTGTGTACAGCTCCACCAAATACGTAGCTTGTTTTCTTTCTGAACTTGTTACATGGTTTCACTTCAATAAATTCAAATAATTGAATACCGTAAAGAAAATCAAAGACTAGACACAAAGGAAAGATTTGTGCATCAAAACTGTACTTCTTCCTTCCTTGATCATCAATCATCTCTCACTTGGTGTCCCTGGGTATAAAAGTGGATATAAAATAATTATCCCTTAGCTGCTACAAGACCAATGCAATCTTTGCACACTGTATTAATATTCTAATAAATATACTATTGTTCATAAAGTTGTTTTTAGACACATTCCTCTTTTTATTCCTATGTATACACATCAGTAACCACCTTTGGAAAAGACTGATCAATAAAGTTTTTAGAAGATGTACACTTAATCTATTAGGAATAAATCACAGTGTCACAATCCATCCATCCATCTTCTACCGCTTCTCTGTGGGGTCGGGTTGCGGGGGCAGCAGCTTAAGCAGGGAAGCCCAGAATTCCCTCTCCCCAGCTACATCATCCAGCTCTTCTGGGGGGACCCCGAGGCGCTCCCAGGCCAGCCAAGAGACATAGTCCCTCCAGCGTGTCCTGGGCCTTCCTCAGGGTCTCCTCCCAGTGGGACGTGCCCAGAACACTTCCTCAGGAAGGCGTCCAGGAGGCATCTGGACCAGATGCCCAAGCCACCTCATCTGGCTCCTCTCGACAAGGAGGAGCAGCGGCTCTACTCCGAGTCCCTCCCGGATGACTGAGCTCCTCACACTATCTCTAAGGGAGAGCCCAGCCACCCTGCGGAAGAAGCTAATTTCAGCTGCTTGTATCCTGGATCTTGTTCTTTCGGTCATGACCCAAAGCTCATGACCATAGGTGAGGGGAGGAACGTAGATTGACTGGTAAATCGAGAGCTTCGCCTTTCGGCACAGGTCCTTCTTCACCACGACGGACTGATGCAGAGTCTGCATCTCTGCAGACGCTGCCCCGATCCGCCTGTCTCCCGATCCATCCTTCCCTCACTCATGAACAAGACCCCAAGATACTTAAACTCCTCCACTTGAGGCAGGACCTCATCCCTAACCCGGAGAGAGCACTCCACCCTTTTCCAGCTGAGGACTATTGACTCAGATTTGGAGGTGCTGATTCTCATCCCAGCTGCTTCACATTCAGCTGCGAACTGCTCCAGTGAGAGCTGTAGGCCACAGCATGATGAAGCCAACAGAACCACATCATCTGCAAAAAGCAGAGATCCAATCCTGAGGTCACCAAACCAGACCTCCTCGACCCCCTGGCTGCACCTAAAAATTCTGTGCATAAAAATTATGAACACAATTGGTGACAAAGGGCAGCCCTGGCAGAGTCCAACCCTCACCGGAAACGAAGCCGACTTACCGCCAGCAATGCGGACCAGGCTCTGGCACCAGTCATACAGGGACCGAACAGCCCTTATCAGTGTGTCCGGCACCCCATGTTCCCGGAGCACTCCCCACAGAACTCCTCGAGGGACACGGTCAAATGCCTTCTCCAAATCCACAAAACACATGTAGACTGGTTGGGCAAACTCCCATGAGCCCTCAAGGACCCTGCCGAGAGTGTAGAGCTGGTCCACTGTTCCATGACCAGGACGAAAACCACACTGCTCCTCCTGAATCTGAGATTCGACTAACCAACGGATCCTACTCTCCAATACCCTGGAATAGACCTTACCAGGGAGGCTGATGAGTGTGATCCCCCTATAGTTGGAACACACCCTCCAGTGCCCCTTCTTAAAAAGGGGAACCACCACCCTGGTCTGCCAATCCAGAGTGTACCAATCATTTTATGAAAAGAGGTAAAAAAATATATTTTATTCCAACTTTATGAGTAATAGTGTCAGGGTAGACAGGGTATATACGTATGTATATAATCTGTACATACCTAATCTCTATATTATATACAACTGTGTAGAATTTGTCATTTATGTAGTTGTTCAAAATTATTCAACATTGCAAATTTGGTTTAAAAGCAAAATTGACAAATTTTTACATGTCTTCAGCAAAGAAATCAAGTAAGAAAAAGGCAACAGTAGAGAATAGCGAACACATTCAACCATCTACTAGCCATTGCTTAGTCCATTTCATTTACTACAATTAATAAGTGTCCAAATAATTCCAAGTTTACCCCTATCCCTTACTCCAGCCCCAATAAAGGACCCATACACTACAAATACATATGCTAATATACAACTAAATAATGGCTAATATGTGTTCTCTATTCTAAAGTGTTACTAAGAACATTTTAACCTTTTCATGCACGAACTATGATAACCTACTTCAGGATTTTTTCCCAAGTGTATTTATTACTCTTTAGGCATGAAAAAAAAATCACCTTCAGTTTTCCAATTTTTCTAATTTAGTGGACACATGATCAATCACAATTTCCTCCAATCACAAAATCAATACTTGGATATTTTAACAATTATATTACTTCTTAGTTGTTGCTTGATGTCCCAATATTTTTTTTTACCTGGAAGGGTCTCCTAGAATAGAAGGAATGGGCAGCTATTCCTCCCCTGCAAAGCATATCTGCACTTCTGTCAGACATCTTGTTTTAGAGAATTTTTTTTTGCACTTACAAAAGCTGATGAGTTGGTGGCAGTGTATGGCATGACACATTAATGTCCACTGTAGTGACTGATGCGCAACTGTGACATTAAGACTCATTCATATAGGAGAAAACAACTTTTGAATAGCTGTCCACTGTAGCGACCACTGTTCCTGAAAGGGTTAAATACCACACCACAGTTAATACTACTCATGTTTTGTCCAAATTCTACTCAAAATCCACATTAAATAATTACCACTGCCTTTTCCTCAATAGGATTCCTGATAAGAGCACACATTTGCAATTCAAATGTTTTGTAAAGCACACCAAATGCAATACAACAAATTCCTGGAACACTGCTTGATGGTGTTGTTTGTGTGCTAGAAATATACAGTACTCTGCAAAAGTTTTGGCACCTTGGGATTGTTGTCCTTTCTGGTTATCAAGTTAATAATGATCATACACATGCACAAAAATGCATAAACATTATGTTTCAATAAGTATGAGGGTAAAACTTACAAACATTCACTTTTAGTTTGTTTTTTTGGAGGATTATAAATGAAAACACAGAAAATGCAGCCGTGGGGGGGTGGGGGAGGCACAAGCCAGTGCTCTCTCTTACGCTGGTCCCAAGCCCGGATAAATGCAGAGGGTTGTGTCAGGAAGGGCATCCAACGTAAAACCTATGCCAAA
>JAQQAE010010819.1:0-13903 GCA_029823295.1 Pseudamia nigra | reverse complement strand
AACAAACAACACAAAACACTAGCAGTAAAAACACACAATCATCATAACAACAAGAGGTCACATAATTAAAGACAGCAAACAACAGAAATAGTTAAGAATAATAAAAAACAGAACAGATTAAATCAATGTCAATGGGTGACTTGAACAAACACGGTGATGGAGTATCCAGGCAGACGGGGATGACGGAAACTCCGCAGGAGGAGAGCAGTGGAAACAGGCGGCTGGACGGAACCACGGACTGCGGAAGAAGAGAGACCGGGTAAGTAGATGTACATAGATCTACTAGGAGGATATCAGGTGTGGACTCATAACCTCATGGGGGAAGTAACAATTCACCTGCAGTGCATTCTCCCTTTGGACATTTCTGTTTTTGGCACGTTTATTTCAGCTGAACTGCTCTGCCTCACCGAAGGCTTCTCCAGTGAACCCTTGTGATAGTAGAGCACAAAAGCAACTTGTTTAGGGAAAACCAATGTAATTGTTTGAGGAAGAATATTGGCATTTCCATTTTCTGTCACTCAGTGGTTCTCGTCACAGTGGCAGCAGGTGTCATCAGACCGTCTGCTCCCTGGCCACCTCGTCCAGCTCCTCTGAACAAAGATAAGAGTTGCTCAAACTATTACATTTGAACCGGTCAGTCTCCATTTACCACCTGGGGAGATCAAACAAAATCTTACACTATCACTTTCAGTCCCACATGGCACCATTGCCCTCAAAATAAGATTAGATTTCAAGCAGCTACCGTACTCCCTGTTGGTCAACAGCAAATCATGCCAAAAGCTCCCACTGCCTTCTGAAGCCAATCACAAGCCACAGTGCTCTTTATTAACCCAATTAGCTGGACCTTCTGCTTTATACTCCTGATGTTAATCCAACATCTGGTGAACACCCTCCACAGTAACACAGTATCACGACTCCACTTAGAATGTTGATCTAAAGTATAAATTGAATAAAGACAGAAATGCACTTACATTCCATACACTCATTCATTAATGCTCCATTTCATTCCTCACTCCGACCCTCTGGGCACATGGTCAAGCTTTATGAAATACCTGTTGAAATTCAGAGCAATTTAGGTGCATTTCAGCAGATTTTCTCCCTCTTCTCTGCAGATTGTGTAAATCTGGTATTATTCATCTATTCCTTTCCATCAAACATCTTCCCTCTCTTTCAGTCCCTCTCCCATCTGTGCAAGAGTATCTAAATCTGTTTACATCCCCTCCTTCTCTAGTGTTCACTCTCCCTTTGCCTCCATCCCTCTTTCCCCTCATGCAATCTGTTCAGGCCTCTTGTTTCCTTTTTTGCTCTGTTTATCTTAGCTCAGATGGAAACATGGTAATATTTTTCTTTTTCTTAATCATACGTACACCTTTTTATTTATTATCATTGACAGTTAAACTATATTCACTTTCTTATGTAGTATATGCAGTATTGCTCATCTTCTTTGACTCCATCACGCATGGCAAAACACACATAACATCAAGATTTCTTGGATTCAAATTGGGAAGTAAAGGTTGCTTATTTTCCCTATTTATCTTTTAAAAGGCAGAATTTTACTTCTTTTTTTTCCAAGCAAAAGTCCCTTCAGTTTTTAGTGAAAGCTTAAAGTATAATATTATGAAAATTTACTGACTCAAATATTACAGTATGTCTTTTGGAGTAACCAGTTATTTCAATCAATTAACTTGTGTTTTGATGAATAAAAGGAAACCACCAGAGGGTGATATTACAGAGTCCCAAGGGAATATGTCCATGAAAAGCTCAAGTTGCTGCTGTCTTTATTGTGTCAGTAACAATTGTTCTGTGTTTTACCATTGTGTTTACAGTGCAGTTTTGTGCCCTTCCACTTTATTCAGACTGTCTGTTCCAGCTGTAACCTTCCGGCTCTCTCTTCTCTCCTCCATATGTCTTGGGCTACGTTCCAATTGCAAGCCCAAGTGCCCAATTCAGATTTATTGCCTAGATCCGATTTTTTTGGTTGACAATTAGCATTTCTCTATAAGATGTGTCATATATCAGATTCTAGTATGAACTGTTGATGTTCCTGAACTGACCTGCACGGGCCAGCAGATTTGACCTGCTGTGATCAGTAGCTCACAAATGACAAATAAGAGACAAATTATACTTCTGTCTGATCTTTAGCCGTTCTTGAGGTGACAGTGACGTTCTGCTGTGTCCATTTGGCGATGTGTGGGTCTGGGTGCCAGGATTGAGGAGGTCTACCCCTTTTTCCTCTTGAAATTAGCAGCTTTTGCATGCCATTATGAATTAAAGTATGGCCAAAGGTGGTCATCTGTCTTCCGGCAATCCACTCATGGCTCATCATTTTGGTGTTGAGTTTTTCTAGCATGTGCTGAGCAAGCATCTGTATGCCCACGTCTCAAATTGGTCAATAATTTCAAGTGAACTGGTTCAGGTCCTGTCAATCTGTGCCACGTATGGTTGTGTAATTTTACACTCATAAGCACTAAAAACTTTGTACATTCAAAAAAATATGTTGCAATATATTATGGCACTTTGGGAGTGCTAATGATTTCAGCTTTATAGTGCACTTAAAAATGGTCCCCAGAAATACAATTTCATCCTAAGTGTACACAATATCCAAAGTACTTTTTTCCCCAAATTACCATGACAAATACAGCCTTTTCCCATGCAAAACTGCAGAACTTAAGTACTCTCCAAATGAGCATGACTGATTATAATGGCTAGCGAACTGTAGTACTGTATCACTTTGTATTTTTAACACACTTAAAATCCAAACTGAAAAGTAACCGAGCCAATTGAGACAGCAGTTAAAAATGTACAAGTACAGGTTAAACACAACAATTTTATGGTTCAACAAGAAGAAATAACATAATCTGAAAATGAATAAAGTTTGAGAGGCTTAGGCTGAAGGACAGGAGGACGGCACTCCACTGATTAGGCATTAATATTGATTTTTTAAAATACAAATTTCATGATCCAGAGCGATGTGAAATGAGAATGGGTCCTTGTGAGCAAGAAGGTGAGAAGGCATAAGGCGATTTCCACATATAAAATGCAGATTTAAAGAAAAAACAAGTGGCTTAACAACAGCACTGACAGGCTACTTCTGCAAGTCATATGATTCAGCTGCACTTAAATTATTTTTGCATCTGTATTTTTTTAATAATAGTACACTTCTTCTTCTCCTCCTTTTGGCTGCTCCCCTCAGGGGTCGCCACAGCGAAATACCAATGATTTGCATGTCAACCTCCATTGGTACAGAATAGCTTTAAGTTGTTAACCCATGTTTTGTTCCCTGAAAGTCTTTTTGTATAATTCTGAAATGCACTTTATTTTTCTGTTATGGGTAACCTTAACTTTTTTTTTTCAACCTCTGGCAGTTCAGCACTTACCTTTGTAACATTTTAAGGTATTCATTGAACTTGAACTGCTTGAATTTCAACAAAAAAAAAAATTAAAAAATGGAAAAGTTGGGTTGTTCTAAAACTTTTGACACTAGTGAGTGTACATTGTAGGACTGCACAACTGAGATTTTCGGAGATGCTTTTTGTCAGTCAGTTAGATATGATTGCAAATATAATGTGCATTAAATCAAATCTCCAAGAAGAAATATTCAGCAATGTTTACACCTGATGTGTATTGTTTTTCTTTTCTTTGTCTCTTAAAGCCACATACAGTACATATCAAAATGTGTAAGCAAACTCAGCACAGCACATGAAGACATGGAGACATAATAGCAGCAGACTACATGTGGACAAGTGGTTGAGTCTTCCTGACAGGCCTGTCTCAGAGGGAAAAGATCGGGTGGGAGCAGGGATAGAGAGATGCGACAAAAGAGAAAGGGAGGGAAATAGACAGCATAGAGTGAACGATGGTGTAAAGGAGAAAGGTGGTGAGAGTGACATGCAGACAGAGGGGATAGGAGAATGAGAGAAGGCAACACATAAGGGAAAGAGAGTTGCAGTTGGCAGACAGCAGCTGGAGGGAGTGATCACGTCAGCTGACACATCAGTTCATATCAGCACAGATGGTGGGAGGATGGGGCAAAGAGTGAAAGCAGTGGACATGCGGTTAAGGAATGGAGGGACGTAGAATAAATGTGAGGGGAACAAAGGTAGACAGCTGGGTGAGAAGGGAAGGAAGAGAATATGAAAAGACACAGATGAAAGGAAATGATAGAGGGTGGGGAGGGGGCTGGTGACCAAACACAGAGGAGGGACTGGAGTCTGGTCTAAGTGGCTTGGGTTAGGAAGAGGATGGCGATTAAGGAGATAAAGTTTAAGGGAAAGTGTAAAGTGAGAAGTTGAAAGAAAGGTAAACAGCAATGAATGTTTATGCATGTGGCATGAGTTCTAAAATTTCTAACATTTAAAAGACCATCTCCTCCCATCTCAACCCCTCTGCCTTGTATTCTCAACTCCTTTCTCATTATTATATTTTTCTCCCAACGCTCCACTTGGTTTGCTCAGTTACTATATTTAAAGCGAACATAATCAAATGGGTAAAGCATAGTGAGTGCCATTAAAATACTGTTTAAGACAAGGGAAATTTATTCAAGTTTGATCTCTGGGAGTTTAACAGAAGGCATAATATATTAAGTTTTATTGTAAGAGGAGGAGACAGAGGGGTTGAAAGACAAAAGAATTTGCGATTTGCAGCGCTTAGTGCAGTGATCTAAAATGTATCAAAGACTACAAAATTCGCAGTGCATTTAGATTCATTTTCTGTGAAAGGGATATCTGTTTGAAAATCTTCTTGAAATGATAAGAATGCTGGTCTAAGTTTAGACATATTTGGTTTATTAAAGTGTAGGTCCAGGACTTTTTATGCAACCATGCTTCGTTCCCAGATCTCTAATTGAAAACAAAATACTAACAAAGTTAAAGTAATAAAGTAACAAAGTGAAAATCCTTCAACATTTATTCTTCATAAACTCTGGAGAAGATTCATTGATTTTGAGCATCTCATTGCTTAGCAACAGAAAAATAAAATTTTTGATCCTCTTATGCAGATTGTCAAAATAATTGGATGGTTTAAGGTGCATTATCACAGCACCTTAAACCATAATTACAAAATACTCACTGTTTTCAAAGTTCATTATTTTTAAAAAGTCTTACTCTCTTAGTTTCAGTTTCAATCTTGTGTCTTGATGCAATGTGTAACAACATCATCCTCTGTCTCATAATGAAATATGACATCTTAAACTAGATTGCCTTGAGAAAGGATAACACATTTGGCTAATGTGTTGCAGCAAATTGCTGATTTGAAGGTTTATGGCGTTGGTGGAGTGCCAAAGAGAAACTCACTCTGGCGTTGCTACATCTGCAGACAATCAGTGGTGTAGTGGAGGATAGACACAGTACATGGCCTAAACCCACTTATTATTCAGTCAACGCTGCATGTCCTCACTTGCATGTCATATACTAGGCTTTTATCAGGTTTATTTCTGCTTTTCCAAATTGCTTCTGTCTTAAGCACAAAGCATTTTGACGTAAAATATTGTGTTACTTCCTATATAAGCGAGTTGCACATCTCGGGCCGTGCGGTGCCTTGTGTGATTAGGGCTACCATTCATAACTCAAAATAGCAGAGACCGCTAGCAATATGTGCGGTATCAATCAGTTCACAATCTTATTATCTGAGACAATTTAATAGTCAACAGGGACTGTTTGTGATATCCAAGACCTATACAGATCACAGACCAAGAGAAAAAAGAACTGACTACAGCAGGACTACAGATTTGTACTGAAAGTGGATGGCACAGAAATTCCCAACATAGATGGACTGACATAAATATAGTCCATCTATCTGTAATATTTTTCTGTAATAATCTAATATTTTTCTTTATTCCTGGCTGCATTGGAATGATTGCTGTCCACCATGTATGTCAGTGGATACTGTGGAATATCTACTCAGCAGAAACCCCTTCTCAGTCATCATTATGATTCAGGAAGGTGAGCTGTAGTATTAAACTTATTATCTTTTTGTTTTACAGTTAAATCTCCCTAAAAATTTTGAAAAGCTTTTAAAGTGAGTTATATTACCAGACACTCACCCTATCAGAGATGACGAAGGATAGATTTATAACAGTCGAGTAGCTGGACCGGGTCAGTTTTTAACAGCAACTGAAACAGACAGTTTAACATTAACCTGATATATGTAGAGAAAATTTAGAACTACTAAAAGTTTATCAGTTTATTTAAAACTAAAATTTATTGCCTCAACAATTACTAACTAGAAAATTTAAAATCTCTGATGAGGTTGTGTGGGATTGCTGAGTCAGAATAGTTCAACTTGCTGGAAAAGTGCAAGAGTTAAACTGACTATTCAGTGGAATAATAATTAAAGGTTCAAAGCATCAAAATTAGTCAAAAAAGCTTAATATATTAAAAATGATACAGGTTAGAGTTATGAAATGCAGTAGCAGAGATGTCCTGAATAAGCTGCACAATGTGAAGTTTTAATGGTTTGAATTGGACAAAAAATGTAGGAGGAGTGAAACGACAAATGTACGGAAGTGAAAGAATATTAAAGACTCAAGACAACAATCGCGGGATTGCATGACTCAGCAACCCCACTAATGATGGTTGGTGTTTTTACAAGTAACTCATGAACAGAAACAAAATGTAATTAGGTATATTAAAGTTTTAATTTACTTACTGCTTTCATCCACATGTTTTGTCCATCAGGGTCTTTGTTCCAGTATTAAACCACCATTGAATTAAAGTACTATGGTGGCTTACATGTACACTGTTGGCTGATACTAGATCTTGTGGTGTAATCATGCTGTTTTTTTTTTTTTTTTTTTTTAACCGTTTTAGCTTTTAATTTAATTAAAAAAACAATATACAACAATCAACACCTGACATTGTCATTCACTTGCAGCATAATGATAAATTTCAAAAATGTTTATGAACACGTTCAGTCAGTCCTTATCATTTGTATCAACTGCACGTCAGTGTGGAGTGTGTGGCAGCAGAAGTTGGCAACTCCGAAAATCTGCGTGAGAGATATGTACAGTACAACTCCCTTATTGTTGTTAAAGAAAGGAACAATGAGGCTTATCTCCGGAAGAATCACCTGGGTCCTTCAGCTACACCAAGCCGCTGTGGATGCTCAGATATGTGTCTGTAGTGTGTGTGAGTGAGAATTCTGAGACGAGAGGACTGAAGAGAAAGCATTTTTTCATGGAGCGCTGTGAAGATGCTGCTCCTCTCTATTGCACAAACATAATATGGAGGAATGAAATAAAGGTCTGCACGTAAAAATTTATTCCTAAACTGAAGCCATAATCCTCAGGAAATTAACAATCAGTTAACTCAGTGCTCCAGTGTCATTATGTGTTCTGTTGCGCAGCTGGCTTCTATTCCTTCCTGAGCTTACTTGAGCACACCAGTGTGACAGTTTCAAAGGCAACCCCAGTCTCCACATCCATAAACACCAGTCAATTCACACCTTGCAATCACAGTGTTCTCTCCTCACAGCGCAAGGAAAATTTAACACCCTTATTGCTATGTTTTACATGTGTATTTTCTGAATACCTATGGTTTTGCCTGCACGGACTGGCAAAGAAAAAAATGACTGACAGGATCTCAAACCTTCGAATATGTGTGATGGAAACATGAACTATAAATATTACATTCTTAATCTCTAAGGGATTGCAGATATTAATATATTTTTCAGGGCCTCTTTAAGTGGCTTTACAATCAAAGATGGGGCATACATGCATTGTGAATCTGAAGTATTTCTTAAAAAATGTAAACTCAAATCCATCTCAGATTGAAAATTGATGTTAGGTTCATCTTGAGTATGTACAGCATATGCAGTATATATAATATTATAGCTAATATTCATAAATAAAGCATGTGTATAAAAGGCAGTATTTGCAAACTACCCTTTGACAATTCATGTTAATTTCATGATGGTGGAACACTTCAACTTTCACAGTTTAAGTGTTAGAAAAGCACTGGTTTAAGGGTTTGTGCTGTTAAGAAACAGAATTTTGCCAGGTACTGAACTTGCATCTGACTAAACTGAGCTGATTTGAGGATTTGATGCCTATCTACAGCAGTCAAAACACTAACTTACACCTTACATTATCATCCTGCTGTTTATACTAGTACAAATTTGATCTTTGATATTTCTCAACAATCTCAAGTGCATTTCACTTATCCAATCACTGCCCAGATTTCTGGCCTCATTCACAAACTGGCTATTTTCCCTAGTGTCACGTCTTGCTCATCTCTCAGCCACTGTACACCAACCGATTTCCTTCCACCAGATGAATCAAGCATTCCCAGTAGGGCAGGGTTATACTGTACCTTGCAAAGCACTCAGTTTGGATCTGCTTTAGCTTCAGAAGTGTAGTCTCAGTCTGCAGCATAGGCTGTATTTAAAAATGCATGAACCCTACATGACATCATCGATAGATTTTCTGCAGAGTCTGGAAGCTTGAATGAAGAGTGTCTGGGTCATTCTGCACCCATAAGTGACAACGATTACTCCGAACTCAGAGTTAACGCACAGTTTGAACATGAGTGGAGCGCACATGTCCATCAAAGCAACTGTGCCCTTAATTTTGCACAAATATTGGCCTTTGGATCATTTAAGCATTTTTTTCCCTCCTGGCTACATTGTTCACAGAGGGAAAATAAACTATAGAGACTCATAAGTTTCCAATGGGGACTGACATTGCTGTAGTTATTGACATGCATTAGCCTGTTGGTTCAGCCAGGGAGATTTCAGCTTGGTCTACATCAAGAGAAGAAATGAGACTGTCAGAGCCCATGAGTGAGAGTGTTGTGACTCCATTCCACTTAGTAGATATAATATATCACTCTAACATGGTTTGACATGTACAATAAACACTAAATAAGAGACCCTTCTGTACACATGCTGCACCATTTTAGGACACTTGCAGTCAAGCTGGTTTAATTCAATGTTATGTTAGAAGTGAATGTGTTTGGTACAGTATAACTGATTGATTGGTATTTTGACTCTACAAACATACAAACTACTATTTCTTTCCACTAGTGAAGCATACTCTGAACTATCTTCCCAAATAAAATACGATCTTTGACTGTGTCCAACTGTTAAGGTTGAGATGGATATCAGAAACAAGAGCAGCTGTCAGGCTTGCCATGTAGATTACAGTGTGTAAAAGACATTCTACATGCTAACACAATGGTTGTTTTGCTTGCCACGTTAATTCTACATCTGACACCATCACATTGCCATATCGGTGCAGTTTTAACCTCATTTCTCCTTTGATGTCCAAAAAGTACATTGACTTTACAGCATCTCTCCCTTCCCTCTGTTAGCATTACTCCTGTTGCAGGTGTCAGGTTTGATTTGGCAGCGGCTTAGGGTGCACTCACACTGGCCATCCTCACTGTGAGGTAGTGAGTTTCACACCTAAGGTGTATACTTCCCTGGTTCCAGGGCTGTTGAAAGTGGAGGGCTTTGGTACAGCACAGTTTCTCACACGTGTATGAACACATGGACATGACGTAGACCTGATATATAGTATAAACCTCATCACCTGCTGCCCCTGCATTTGGGCAGTGTGATTAAACTGAAAATTGCTGTCTTACATAATGGAGAAAGACAATAGAAGTCTGTATGTGACCAAAAACAACTCAGACATAAGCCATAAAGACAGTAAAGTTGTATATGTGGTATGGTAACGTAATCTTCCATGTACAGATCTACACTGTAAAAAATTATATGCTCAATAAGTCATAGTAACTTATTTATGTAAGTTACTTCCATGTAACATAGTGAGTTATGAAATTTCAACTAAATATCTTGAGTTATGAGTATTCCAACTCAGGTTTGTAAGTCAGTTAAGTGAAAAGTACATTTCAATGTGTCAACTTAATTTATCAGTGTAAGTAGTAAGTTTGGTAATCGTATCTCTAGCAACAAGTGCAAATAGTCCCAGAAATTCAGTCTTGATTGTCTTGATCGAATAAGGGACGAATAAGCTGATAACAAGGGTGTAAGATTTTTGTAACACTACATCCCCATGCTCCACATGGTTGCAGTTCACCATTAACAGAAGAAAAGGAACGACAACAGAGCAGATCGACATGGTCAAAAGGGAAACGATGAAGATGAATATGTTTTGTGCAGTAATATAGCCCTGGAAATTCGGCAGTGATCATATAAGGGATTAATATCAAGCATATAAGAATGTTTTAGCACTGCAACAGGTGCCCCACCCTGTTTTAATTTGCTGTTTATAAAAGAAGAGGAACCCCAATTGAGCACATACTCGACAGTGAAATGGCAAGCGGCAGAGTTTTGCCAGCAAGATTACCTGTCCTTTGTTCGAGATACGGCACGACAGCAAGACTTTTCACAGTGGTGAAACAAGGTGAGTTATCACATAGATTTTCAGTCAAGTCGATGTGTAAACTAATTATAATAAAATAAACTGCAGTTACTTTAACATTTATAAATGGAGTTTAGTTAGTAGAAGTTAACCTAAAGTTCAAGTGTTATCAATACTTTTTACTTTCATTAAGAATAAATGCAAGCATTCGGACTCTGGTTATGATATTCGCCTCTCAGAGAAGCACATCATGGCGCTTGGTAAAAGTTTTGCGTGCTATCCTGTTGTTTGTAGCTGAGTTATTGGAAGAGGCTCTGTGGGATGTCCTGATTAACCCGCCTGCATCTGCTGTGTTGTTACTGAGCTGCTAGAGGGAAATTGAGAGAATTATTTAACATTATGACCTGAACTGCGTGTTGCTTTTTCTCATAAGCAACATAGACATTTGTTTTGTGTTCAGCTCGAGCTAAACCTGAAGGTTGTTAAGACAGCGGGACAAAGGTCACTGCCACCATCTTGGCTGTGGGCGAGCTAGCAATAAGTAGGGTTTGCAGCAGAATTATGTTCGTGTTGTTTGGTGTATCTTACAAGTCAGAGCAGTGACAGTTAAAAAAAGTATTGTAGACCTAATGTGTTGCCTTTAATGTGCCCTGGTTCTTTTTGAACTGTTCTTTCTCCTTTGCTGGTAATTTTGTCCATGATACTGCATGTAGTGTTAATGGCAAAATAATGATAAACCAAAGGATTTTATGTTTTGTTAACGCTCCAATATTTTAAAGTTAAATTGCTAACACTAAATGGGTATGATCACTGTTGCCATTGTGTGCAATTTATTCTGACATTTTTTTTCAGCTCATATGGCTAAATAAAGATTATTTGATGCTATGTTGTGATGTATATTTTGTGTTTCAGGAGAATATGGTTCATTCTTTGAAGTTTGGCTGCAACTGTGGATGAAGTGGAGTTGTAAGTTTTGCAGTTTTGCCATATACAACGAAAAAACAATAGTGAGTCATTACAACAGGGGTGGGCAACGAGGGCCAGGGTCCTGCTTGTTTTCCAACTGTCTCTTCCCTACTCATTGTCTCCACCTCACCCACTATATCTTCTGGCTTCTGATTGACTGAACACACCTGATCCAGGTCATCAACAGTGGGTACGGCAGAGACAGGTGGAAAACCAGCAGGGACACTGGCCCTCAGGACCTGGAATTTCCCACTGCTGCATTACAGAGACAATCATGGACGTGGAAGATGGGGCTTGAACTGCATTTATTCTGTCTGTCCTATTCAGAATGGTGTTTGACTAATATTTTTTGTCCATATCTCCTCAGATTAGGACAGAGTTCAAGAGAATCGTCACCACAGACCTTCTGGAATCTTTTCTCAATGGACTTGATGGCCTGGTCCCAAGACTGCTGAAGATGTACAAAGCAGCAACCAGGTCTGGAAAGAAGCAGTCACTCAACGACATACTGAACTGCCTTGAGAAAGATGTAAGTGGAGGAGCCGATGACCATAAAATTAGGTACCCTTTGTTATGTTTGCTATAAGATTTTTATGGCACTGCATGTTTCTTTGTCTTGTAGGACTGCTGCTCAGCTTGGTCTGCCACACTTCATAACCACTGAAGACCCATCAGACGTCATCAGGATGTGTAATGTAAGACCATTACTGGATCTGTCATAAAAAACTAGATGTGTATGTATATATATACGTTTTGTCTGGTTCACTTTTGTTGTTTTTGTTATTTTGCTAATGGTCATAAATTTGGCCCGTGTTTTCTTTTTTTTTTTAACGCATTAAAACTACAATTTATGATCCCTCTGCCATTACAAGAGTAAGGAAGCCCATTTAAAGAGTTAAAATCCTGATAATGAATTAATATTTGGTTTCTATGTTGGATCAGACTTTTCTGGGAACAACCAATAGACAAAATGGGGGGAGAGGGGGCATGACTTCCTTGTCCTATTTTTAAGGGTTATGATGACTGAAATTTAAACGAGCTTTGTAAAGCCAATTTACTTGTAGACACACGATCACATGATTATTTTTGCTTTTCAAGGCTCATTTTGGGACCCTGGATGAAGCCATGACGGGAATGCAACTTGACCTACTGATAGGCTATGAAGATGCTGAACAGAATGCTTTTCCACATGAGGTCTTCAACATGGCAGTTGTGGTCGAGGAGACCATTGTGCTGCACAACATGAAAGATGTGGCGTTCAGCTTTGCCATGCTGTTGGGCGTCATCTACTGTGTGAATCTTGAGTATCCAGAAGCCATGAGGTATTCGTTTGAGTTTCTTCAGAATGGTGATGAAGATCAAAGCAGACCAAGCCTGTGCCCGAGTACACGGGTTAAGAAATAGAATCCTGAGGTACAAACTGTAACGTCTGTTCATCATCTGGACAGAGTTACTTGTCAAGAACTTTGCTCGTTCTGCTGATAACCAACTTAATGTTAGAGGCTGGTTTGCCTGAGAATTAAAAAGGAAAGCCTTGTATTTCACCAAAAATACAAAGTTCCCACTTGTATCTTTTCAACGGAATAGGACTGAAGTGGACATGGAAATTACACACACTTAAGAGAACTTTAAGCACAGTCCAAGGATTTAAAGAACTGATGTTGACCTACTTCATTTTGTTGGACTAAGAGGTGATAGTCGTGATTGTTTTCTGTTCAGGCAGAATTTTTTTAAAGACATACTGTACATTTTCATGAATGTTAAATGCAGTAGTATGTCAAGTGCTGTTTAACATTTGATCAGTAGGGCTGACTAGTATTTATTTTTCACTAGTGGAAATGAAATTTTGTTAGAATTCAGCAAGCTGCTGATATCTACAATGAACATTTCCATCACTGATATCAAGAATTAACATTTTGACTAGTGAGAAAAATAATTGTAGATAACCTTAATTAGTCATGCTACTAGTCAAAATGACACTGGATATGTTTGCTCAGAATTCAAAGTGCCGGTAGTATAAAAAAATACATTTTTGCCATATACATTTGTTGTTCCTGCTACTGATTAAATGTTAAAAGGGCTTGCCATGTACTTGTCTAATGCAAATATTAAGTAGTTTAAGGATTTACAACACGGTTATTTAACCACTTTTTAGACTGATGAGAGCTGATGATCTACTGTTCTCTGCTCAGGCCGAGGATTTTCTTTAATGCATTTATTGAATGTGAATTGCATTTAAACAATAATAACCTTAGCTGCCCTAATTGACCTGTGACTGTTCTGATGGTTCGTATATGTATTGTTTTCTTATGTAACATGCATAACAGTCTCACTTTCACACACATCTGTTTGCTTGTGTAAATCTTGGAGATAATTGCTTTCATTTACTTTGGCTTTTTGTTTTTGTGTGTTATCCGTCATCTGCCCTAAGTGTATTCGAATGAGTTGAAGGCTGAGGCAATTGTTCAGATAAATGTTTTTGAACCTGTGACGAAGTGGGTGAGAGCTGTCCACTACACTCACCACTTGTCCCTTATGTTCAATACTATCTTTGTATTTTACTTTTGTTTCAAATGATTCACTCTTGCTTGTGTAACATGCTACACTTACTATCCC
>JAQQAE010010818.1:0-13904 GCA_029823295.1 Pseudamia nigra | reverse complement strand
TTGTCGTGGGTCCAGAACAGATTAATTGGTTTTACATGTATTCCTATGGAAAAAGTCTCTTGGATAACAAGAAATTTAGATACCGAGCGTGACACCGGAACGGATTAAACTCGTTGTCCGAGGTACCACTGTAATTCACAGACATGTCGGGAGGTATGTAAGAGGTATGAGAGATACGTTAGCAGCAGCTAATGTTTACTCCGCTCTATTCTGCTGCACACTGTAACTTTAGTGGTAGTTGTGCGATATAGAGCACTGTAATGTTTATTACAATTTCAGGAGAGTTTTCTGCATTTACCTTCGACACATGTTTGCTCACCAGACCTTCTCCACAGGAGAAAACATTAAATCTCTTCCGTGTGTGTGTGTGTATAAGTGTGTGTGTGTGTGTGTGAGGATACACACATGGCGTACACATACTGTGGCTTGCTTAACCAATCAGATGGCGGTACAATGCTGGAGACAGAAGCGGCAGGAGAGAGAGAGAGAGAGAGAGAGGGGCGGCTAAGCTGAAATAACCCAGTTTTTAATTGATTTCTTGATATCGGCCCGTTAGATTAAAAAAAAAAAAACACAGATGCCGATATACAGTACGTCAAAATTACAAATATCGGTGCCAATCATCGGCCCTGCTCATAATCGGTCGACCTCTACTCTCAAAGTGTGGTCAAAATGCACCTTGAGGATGTTCATCAGCTAAGCACTGATGTTTATATTCATATACTTATGTGAACATGTTTGGCTAAGGAAACACACAGACCACTCTGCTATTTTGAGTCATTTGAAAAATATTTTTATTTTAAGCACTTTACATTAAAATGCCCTTCAAAAACATAAGCATCTACGTTTTTCATTGTATAATTTTATGTTTCAAGTATAGGCCATCCAGTTTTTTTCTTCATTGCTCTCTGTTGCAGGTTGATGTTGATTGATCAACCTGAAGCTTCTGTTTATTTCATCTATCTTTTCCAGTCTTGGGTCACATGCAGAGTTATGCAGTGTACCTGTAATTCTGCTCTGTTTACTCTCACTCCTGTTAGAGTGCATGTTGACATATGAAGTGTAAAAGAAATCCACAGTTTTTGTTGCTGCGATGTCAACGGTAAAATCAGGCAGACTGCCAAACACCAGTCCCTGCACCTCTTCTGCTCATCTGCATTAGCAATGAGAAGGCTGTTCTGTAGAGAGGACAGTCAGAGGGCACACAGTACATTCACACAGCATAAGCATCCATGTGTGCACTAAGTGACAATGTCAAAATATCGACACCGCTTTTTTCTTTTTTGTTCCTCTGGGTCTCGGCGTGTGGGGAATGAAGAAATAACAGCACTAGTTAATTCCCCTCTGAAAGGTGCGACATGTTGAAATGTAATGACTTGGCTTGCTGAACTGAAACCGAACACTGCTTTAAACCACAGAGGTGTCGTGGATGGGAGCTGAGAGAGAAAAGGGGCATGGAGGCAAAGGTTTCTTATCCAAATTAATACAGAGCCTCGCCTTTCATCAAAGTCTTTATTGAGTAATATAGACTGTTCCAAGTCACAATGGCTCTTTCAACACTCTCTTGGCAAAAGACTACTGCAGATTCGTGTCCCTTTTTTATACACTCCAAACATTTTCCTTATTTTGTATTTCTATCTTGGAGCCTGTTTCTGCTATTCATCTATTCCCCTTGCATCTCGCCTTTCTGGAGCCATCTTTTCACGGCCTCTTCATTGACAGTCTCCCACTCCACCACCTCCCCTGGTCACTGGGGAGCTCATTCTTAGTTGCACAAAAAACGTCCGTCACGGATTGCCTTCCTCCCGTCCGCCTGTGAATTAGCTGTGTGATTACACTGAGCTGGTGGGGTAAAGCCCATGGTTGGATTAGGGGCTGCACAGGCTAAGGCCTCCGATTGGAGAAGCCCAGCAGAGTACAGACAGACCGACCCACAGACAGGCAAACTGCAAAAAGCGCTAGCGGGCTAACTAGCCGCAGAGGAGAGCCGAGGAAAGATCTGCGTGGCATACAGTTGTCGCTTTGGCACATCACACTGATACTGGCTGCAGGGAAAGGCCAGCCAGATAGAGTCTGTGCCAAGAAGCTACAGAGAGGACAGTGTTTGGGCTTTGGGATGTTATTTTTGGTTTTGGATGAATAAGACTGGGGGTGGGAGGGCTGACATTAAGTTAAGTGGAACTAGATCCTTCTGAGCAGTGAAGTTTGTCAGACAAATTGCCATTGTTTGTATACCGCTGTGTTCAAATGTCAGTGAATGATAAGTAGCATAGAATAAACAACTGCTTCTTTGTGTAGTTGTGCACGTTACTCACAGATGAAGTTCAGGCCAAATTCAATAAAGTATGTTTGCAAAGGTTGACTGTGTGGTAAAAGTATTTCTTTTGATGATAATTGCTCTTTTCTCTTTTGCTTATGTTTGTGACAGAAAGAAAAAAAAATGCACACTTTCCTATTGATATACCTGTCAGTATATATAATAGCTAAAAAGTTATTCTAAGAGCTAAAGGTCAATATCCTAATAAATTTACCTGTGTAGAGGACAAAACTCATGCAGCTAAAATGATTGAAAAGATATCAACACATCTGGGTGGATTTTTGGCTGTGGTCTCTTGACAAATAAAGGTAACATGCTCTAGTGTTGGCATGTTTAGTTAAAATTCCCACGGTCAAAATCAGAAATTCTCATGTTCCCTTTACTTAATTAGCACAAAGTGACGTGAACAGGCTGTCTGTTTTGTTGCTGTGTGTCTTCAAATAAAAGCTGTGATTACAAGCAATTTAAGACTCATTTGGAGCTCTTATATCAGCATAATGTAATATTGTACAAGTTGAGACACTGTCATATTAAAATAAAATATGTAAGTTAGGAATTTAAGTGAACTCTTAATGATGGCAAACGGGTAATCTGCAAAATGGTAATTACTGTATATTACTGTGTCAAACTCGTGATTTATTGGTGTTTAAAACACTGCACACACCTTCAGTGTGTTTGTTTGAACCTGACATGCAATTACAGACTTTAATTCTTTTCTCTTTTCATTAGAGGAAACAACCCCAACTCCCCACTGTACAAAGAGGCATAAGCTCTATCCGCTTTTTAGTCGGCTAATATTTTAATGACATCTTAGCGTGAGCACATGTAAATGCCTTATGTGTCAAATGGCTTAATTATTCTAAAAGTCCTACTGTGCTCAGCGAGATTTACAGCTGTTGGAAGGCTGTACATGCCATGCCATTCCTCTAACGTAACCTCCCTTTATTGTCAGCTTGATGATGGTGTAGACAACGGAACTCTGTGTCTGTTTAGTAAGAAACAGTCTTCCTTATTTTAATGTGTCTGAGCAATAAATTAAGAAGACATATTAAGTAGTTTGCTTGTCTATACCTCTATGTGTTTGATTATGTCTGATCCAAACCAAACAAGAGTGCTCACATCCTTGAAATGTGTTACTTGCTTGGCTTCATAGCTCCTACTCATCATCAAACAACACACTGGATGAGGTGGATTCTGGGAGGAAAAACCTGTGTTGATCCATGTGACCTTGGCCGCTAGAGAAAGGGAAACCCCTACGGATAAACAGAAAGGTGGAAAAAAGGGGGGATAAGGGAAAAGATGAATAAAAGTGGAGATGAGGAGATAGATGCAGATAAACGGGGGAAATAGAGAAGGAGAAAGATATTGAAGAGTGAGGATGGGAGGGGAAAGCGCTGTGAAGCAATAGCCACAAAATCATGCCTTTAACATCAAGGGCAACTGTGATTATTAAGCTTTCTCCTGCTTTGGCAGCATAGTTAAGTCTGTGTAGAAGTACAATAAAGATAGCGAATTATGACTGAGATGTATTTCTGCCTGCTGAGAATGGGTATCAGTGAGGAGTCCATTTGAAAGCTGCGTTCATTACCTTACACAATTTGATTTTTGTGAAATCTAAGCAGAATTTTTAATGGTATGCCACACTGCTCAATAATTCCACTGATAAGAGCCAGGGAGAATGGGAGTGCAATGGCCTGTGTAAATCTGTGACTGAAGACATTGTGGTTATCACTCTCCTGCCGCCATCCTCTTTCCTTCCTCCATCTTTCCCTCTCTCTGTACTCATCCTTTACATCCTCCCCCTTTCCTCACTGCCTCTTTTTCTTCATTTCACATCCAGGTTTCCCTTCCCTCTCATTCTTCCTCTCTTCTTTATTTCTCTTCAGCCCTTTGCCCTCGCTTTCAATGTCTTTCTCCCTTTTGTGTCTCATAGCAACACACTGGTCTATATGTGGTTCTTTGCTATCCGTTTTCCTCTCCCAAGTGGCTGTATACGCATTGTGATCGATTGTCTGTGCCTTTCGATGAGCACATTTAAATACATTTTTATCTTGGCTGAAGCGTTTCCGCTTCTTGTTGTCCTTTTTAATAAAACGAGATAAAACCAGGCTTCATTAAAAAGGTCACTGTTTGTTTATACATTGTTTCTGTGGAGGTGGAGATTCGCAGTGAGACCTTGGAGGTATATCAGTCCCTATCAGGCAGGGACCTTTATTACACTCCTATACTAATAATGTTAAAAAACACACACACGCATAGAAGAGATAAGGCTCCCCTTTAAAAGCGGATGCATTATTTAACACAGCCGGCTAATGGCCCAGATTGTCCTGTAACAATTGAATAACATCGGCAGATAACAGCGAGCCTTTGCTCTGTGCCTTTTAAAGGATGGCCCTGTGAAACCGTAGATAGTGGATTCGCACTGAGGATGAGGAGGAGGAGAAGGATGTAGGGGTGGTGTCCTCCCCAAGCCAGGCCACAAAACATTGCTCCATCAGAAAATAAGATCAACGCCAGAGGTTTAGACCAGAGAGGGAGAAAAGGAGGGCAAATAAAAGGGGATTGGGGAGGGGAGGGCTGGAAATCAATAACATGTTGGTCAGTATTAATCTGGCATCAATATAGCCTGTATCTTTTACTTTTCATGGTAATGGCTCCAGTGATCTCCTAAAGTGCCTCTCAAGTGCTTAGAGGGTTACCGATAGCATCTTATCAGGGCCAGAGGAGCGCACTGGCCAGGGAGGGAAGGTAAGAGAGGCGGGGGTGGGGGGTGTTGTACCAACAGGGTCCTGGGCCAGTTTAAAGAGAAGTACAAGTGTGTGTATGAGGCCAGAAGAACCCTTTTACTTAACCCCTGAAAAAGCCATGCCCCTGACGATACTGTGATACTGTGTCAGCATGCCGTGGTCTCTCTGATGGACGTCTGGATGACAACAACCACACATTTGGCAAAGAGTCATGTTCCTTTTTGATGCATTGGAAAGCTGCAGAAGCCAGCTTCAGAACTTTTTGTTTTCCGTTTCAAGCTCATCTTTAACTTTTCTGTGTTTGACTCAGGACTGAGCTGGCATCCTTTCTGCCATTGTTTATGTTGGTTTCATGACAGTTCTTTTCATATGTAAATGAGCTCACTGTCCTGTTGATATAAGGATTGTCAATATGGGATAACTACAAATGAATCTTAAAGGGATTTTCTGAACATGGTTTGTTGCTTTTACATGTGGTCTTGTGCATGCATTCATAGTGGTATGTGAACATCATAACAAGATTACTTCCATCGACAAGTCGTTCCCTTTAATAGTTAATGGGTATTTTTCTGATTGGCTCTTGGACAATGGCATTTACCGCAGCTGAACATAAGCCGACAAGCTTGTAGCCACAAAATAGATATCTATACCAGTTCTGCAGCTGCTATTGAGCATTTTTGTATCAGATACTCGAGAATTCTTGGCATCTTTTATGTAGAGTACCATGTGTTTTATTATAATTATTTCCTTTTTACAATTATTCCTAATTTAAGGTGCTTTAAGCTTTAAAGTGCTTTATTTATGTTTTAGGTGTATAAACCATGCAATCTATGATTTATATTTGGCTTTTTCTACACAGAATGAAGTAAAATATTTTCTTTTCTTCATTTGTTAATATTTTTAGAGAGACAATGTGTGTGGATGTTATACTTAAATAAAATGGAATTTATATATATGATACCTGGTACAGTACATTTCATCATTAAGCAGCTAATACATGAGATTAATATGCCTGCTGCTTCAGTCTTGTTTTGCCTGCTGTAAAGTTTGAACATATATACTTCTGAATGACATGACATGACATTTAGCAGCTGAAAAGTGGTTTTTATGTCAATTTTGCATCATTTGCCCATGAGTGCAAACCAACTCTAGATAAAGGAAAACAAACTTGGAAACTGGCAATTACAAATATTTACATCCAGCTCAGGAGAAGCCTACAAGTTCCCATTTTTCTCTGTTTTAATCTTTATACCTTTTTTAAGTACTGCATGGTGGGATATTAGCATGCACAGTCAACAGAACTATGTGCCAGAGATAATTTTGACGCCAGTCCTCTCATCAGATATTTGGCAAGATGACTAATGGCTGTTTATTCTTGTATGAAGGTGTGATAGTCACGAGAATGTAAAGTGTTCTTTAGAGTTCTGCATCTGGGGATTAACTCTTCTTGGCCCGGCACTGGTGTTACACTGGATATGATTTTTTTTCTCCATATTTTTTTTTTTCCTAGAGCCATCATCCACCTGCAAAGTGCTATACCAGTATAAGACCAGTGCTTTTTACTGGTTGATACATGGGAGGGGTGCTGATGCCTGGTGGATGTGGTCCACCCCGCAGAGTGTATGAGGGATTCCTTGAGGGAGAGAGGCGGGGCAGATATAAACTGTATGTGTGCGAGTGTGTGTGTGCCAGGCATTGGCAGCATGCCCTACTCACTGATCCTGTTGGATGCCTTCCATTGGCCCTCTTCCCCCTAACTCCCCCATTCCTCCCTATTTCTCTCTATTTCTCTTCCTCTCTCTTTTTTACTCAACAGTGATTCTGTTAAGACAAGAGACATTCTGTAACACCAAACTGTGCATGTAACATGATGAAAAACAACAAAAAAGCCTCTTTAAAGGACTCTTCGTCTTCATTTGACATGACAGAACATACTATGTGTTCAAAAGTAGCTACTGCATTTATCAGAGAACATGTCTCTTTTTTGCAGGGCCAGAAATTTTGCAATGCCAGGTTTTGTGTTTTTGCAGCAGTAGCAAACACAAACAGGTTGATAAAGACAAAGTTCGCATCGCAATCTCTTTATTTAGCTTCTTAATGAAAAATACTCCACAGCAAAGGCCCAGTGTTTGTCCGTCGCCTTAGGAATTACTGCTTCTGGCATCTTTTGTCTCGTCCAGCTTATAAAGTGAACTGAGAGACATCTGAAATGCCCCCGAAATGCAGTATATCTAATGAAAATGTTTTAAATCTCTATGCCCATATAAACTATTTGGGATTATCCAATATCTTTACAAATAGAGCTGATTATCCCATTAAGCTGAACACTTACTATAAATAGTTTTTAATACCGATGTAGATTTGTGGGGGCCGGAGCAGAGGGGTGGATAGGATAAGTGTTTCTGTTTCGTTTTTTATTTGATGCCCCCCTCCCTTCTAACACATACAAGCTCTCTCTTCTGCCCGTGGTCCTTTCTGTACACTGTGAATATTCTACACTAATACCATTCTCCAAATGTCAGAATGGGAGAGAATAAAAACCTTGGCTTTATGATTTTATTTTTCACCTCCAGAGAAAAAGTCCAGGAGAGTGTTTCTTTTATTCCTGTTCCCTCTCTTCGTCTCTTCCTCCATCTCTCTCTGTCTGCTGCGCTCAGTCTCTCTATTCCTGCTTCATTCTATTCCATTTATTCATATTCAACAGTCAATCATTTTCTGAAAAAAGAGAGAGCGAGAGAGTGAGGGAGGAAGGCAGAGAGAAATCCGGAGATTGCAGATGGAAGTGGTATTTTTTTCATGTTCTTATCCTTCCGCATTTGAACTGGCGATGTGGAAAAGCGCTAGGAGCACCGCTTTACATAGCAGCCTCCCTCTCATCAAAAGCCGCCAATCGGGCCTAAATCAGCATGCAAAATGCCACTCAACCCTGTAGCCTTTATTAAAGTTTGCAGGGACTCAATTTGAGATAGCGATCGTTCCTATTAAAAAGCCAAATGTAAGATAGTTTTTTTATATAAATCTCAGGGTGGAATGGAATTGTTAATCAGCATAGGCTGATGTGATTTCTCTGTCACAAATCCTGCCCAGGGCTCAGCGGCACACCAGCTTTACCGTAACTTCGGGCTTAGCAGTCACCACGGAAACCAAGGGAGGAGGATATAGGGAGATGGCAATGGAGGGGAGGGGGTAAGTGGATGCGGGTGGAGTGTGTATGGTGGGGTGGTGGTGGAGGTGTAGGTTGGACTGAGTGATGGGGTTGGGGGGGGGGTCGGCTTAGCCCCCATCTCTCCCTCCCACCAACCTCCATCAGCAGCCCTCCTTGATGAGCAGGGAGCTGATAACAGAGCTTGATTGGATTTGGGGCAAAGTGCTGGTGTGTGTTTTATTTTGCAAGGCTGCAAATGCAATCTCTGACCTGTAGCTTGAAAAAAACACCAACAACACTGTTATGTTACTTTTTACTTCCTCAACTCAGACAACAGTTCTTCCAATAATTTTACATTTGTTTTCACCACAGCTCTTTTTTGTTTTTCAGGCTTTTACTTGAGTTGTTTTCTGGTGTTGCCATTTATCTGTAAGGGCAATATGATGTTGAGGACTGTGAAATTGGGTGGCCCCCTAGTGTGACCCAAGTATTGGGGCTTTAGAAAGCGAGCAATTGTCCCTCCCTTTCCTCGGCCACCGCCCCTTTACCACCACCACCATTGCTACAAGCCCCTGACTGTTGGCCTATGTCCTGCCTGGCATAGATGCCTGTTTGTGGGCTGAGCTGCAGACCCTTGGCCCCCTCAGACCCCATGGCTCTCTGGATTGGTATCAGCCATGCCTAAAGAGCAGCACCAGCTTAACCTCCCAAACCACTACACAAATACACACAAAAACCCCAACACATACAGCACACACACACACACACCCCCACACACACACACATGTAGGAGTGGATTAAAGAATATGCACAATAAGGAGTGAATGAGTGTAGCCAGGGCTGCATACATTCTATAGTGTCAGCTCCACTTATCCAATTGAGGCATAGCCAGAAAGAGGTCATCCCACTGTAGATATGATGGTAAACAAATGAAACCTAAGATTTTTTATTATCTCTATGTATATACATGTGCCAGCATATGTACTGCATTTGCAATCATAATTTGACATTGTTCCCTATTAGCAAAGCTGCTGTCTAGCCAATCCTCCCAGCCTCTCTGTAATTGAATGTGATTTTAATGGTGAGAAGCCTGTGTGCCCTGTAATCCAACACTAGAGAAGGAAAGATAATGCCAGTGGCTGTCAAGCAAAAGGTTAGTTCAGCTGGCTAATGAGTATCAGAATAATATGCAAAGGTAGTAACATGGGGTTTCATAAGGAAAATAGGCAGAACTGATCAGAACTTGTGAATCATCACCATCAGATGTGAACTTGTCATTTGGAAAGTGACATGAGAGGCCACATTATATTACAGCCGTCATGTTGTGGGTCAACATAGAGCTTAAGAGTTTAGAGTGTTTGTAATGATGGGCATTCCCTGTTTTTGTCTCTGTCTGTGTTATTGTAGTCTGCGGTTTAGATTAGCAGCTCTCTAACCTGGCATGGAGTCAGTAGCAGTCTCTCTCTGATGATGTCACAAAGCTCTTAGCTGATGGTTATCTGTCGGTTTGGCTGAGCCTGTCAGGTTTGGCTTAGCCGCTGTATCTTGTGGTGATGTTAGCAGGCTTGTGGTGCATGGGCTGGTGATTGCATTCATCGCACTGCCATAGGACACATTATCAAGAGAAGGCTGATTGGACAGATTGTAGAAAGAGAACTCTGGCCATCTTGTGTGAACCCCAAACCATTTGGCAAAGGTTGGAATGAACTAACCAATCCCATGTTTTACCATGAGCCTCATAATAAGATGTTAAAGTCAAATTCTGTCTTATTGGGACAACAAAAGGTCCCACAAAGTGCAGAATGCTAAATTTAAATATTTTCCTTTCCTCCATCTCCTATGCTTCACTATGTCATACTTTTCACATGTATAGAAGACAGGCATAAATGATAAGAAACGCACCAGCTGGACTTTCCTCATGTCACATTATTCCATCGGTGAGTTCTTACTTTGTCTGTCTTTTAAGACAGGTTCATTGGAACTCTTCACTACATCAAGAGAAAAATTGAATTAAAACCAGCTATATGTCTGTACCGCTCTGAAAAAGACAAAAAGAGACAAAACTGCAGGCGTGAAGCAATAATGTTTTACCCTGGACTTTGATTCTCATGAACTCATTGTTCATAATGTTTGTGTTGTTATTGAAGAGGCACATGAATAACTATATCTAAGTTGGATAACATTTCATCCTTTTCTTTTTCAGCTATGCATTGTTATGGAAATGTACATTTACTTGTATATATAAAAAACGTTACATGCTATCTCTTTAGTGGTTAGTCATTTTTTGTTGTGTTATTTGATACATGTTTGAATTCAATCAGTTTACACCCAATGAAATGAAAAAGAGGGAAAACAATCATGACAGGCAACTGTGTCTGATATCTCGTACAATCCTCCACTGTTTATTTCCCTTTCTGTTTTTTTCTTTTCTGTGAATCCCTCAGAAATAGTTAATATTGTTCTAGAATAGCTAGAAAAATTAAATGCACAAAAATACGCAGAACAACCAAAACAAATGTTTGAGTTTTTTAAAATACACTTTGACATCAGTACGAGTACTAAATAAGCTGTCTCACATGTCATATTCATTTCATTTTCTCTCAGCATGAAGACCACGGGGGGCAACCACAGAGCAGACTGTATGTATTGAGAATAAACACAGTGGGCTATGCATTCCATACAGCGTTGCCTCTTCACATCAGTAAAGGGCTAGAGGACAATCTTTTGTCTTCAGTCTGGGGGAGAACGCACATACACACTTGCAAATGGCAGCCAGACAAACATACATTGCTTATGGGAGTGTTGTTGCAGTATATTTTCTCCTCTCTCTTCTCTGTATGATATGTTTACCAAATACCTGTTTAGAATGCTGCGGTGGCTGTGCCGCGCGCTCCCTTCCAGTCCCCGAGGATGCTCGGCGGTAAATGGCGGTATTATTTGTCAGCTCTGGCAGTGTCTTGAGGCTGCTTCAGAGAGATACAAGGAGGCAACTGATAAGGAGAGCATCAGAAGGGCAGTTAATTGCCTCCAGTCTCCGGGAGCTGGGGAATATTTAAAATCTATGGGATTAAAGACAGATTAAAAACTGCAGAAGCAGTGGGCCCAATGGCGCTTAAAGATTGCAATCAGCAAGGGTAATGGCGGAGAAGAAGGAGGGGAGAGAGAGAGAGAGGGAAAAAAAAAAACACTGAACAAATGCAGGCGGCTGTGGGGGGAGGAAGGGAGGGAGAAAAAAAATGACAGATAGGAAATTCAGATCCGCTCCTAATGCCCAGGGTTCCATCTTGTAAGCACGATTCATCTACGTGTAAATCGTTTTTTCCCCGTCTTTTCGTTTTCTTTTATTTTTTTCTTCCCCTCCTCATCCGAGGCCTGCTTTGCTAGCGTTGCTGCTGCTGCTTCTCGGGCGCTTCGCTCTGTGCCCCTTATCAGTCCATCTGTGAATTAAAAGCGCTTCTTCCTGTGAGGATTAAGGAGGTTGATTGAAGACGGTACGAAAACTAGCTAATAAGTTGAAAATGTCAGAAGGGCGCTCTATCGAAACTGTGTACTTTTCATAATAAAGCTGACGAGAAGGGGGGTGGGGGGGGGCGGGAGAGTGAGTGAAGAGGAAAAGAGGAAAGAAACTGTCATGTCAGATGTGGTGGATGGAGAGACAGTGAGGAGAGAGGACAGTGGGGAACAGAAATCCTGTTTTTCACTGTGTTTCAGAGGGAGCAGTTTTGTGTTGGTCTTAGGTGTAAAATTGGCAGCAGGCATATGGCAAGAACAAAAGAAGAGCAAATGACAGTTTTTCCTACTCCACTCTGGTAAAATTATGCCCTTGTAGCATGATGCTTGATACAACTACAACAGAGGAGCGAGCTATAATGTTATCATTAGTGATATTAATGACATTCAAGGCTTATCAGAAGCATCCGAAGGCATCACAAATTACAGAATAAAGAAAAACATGGGCCACATACACTGATATGTCTCTGTTTGGGTTAAAGAGGACAAGATGTGCCGAATCTTGAATTGTTTTCCCACCTTATCTGAAGCCCACTCACTTAATCCTGTTAATGACTACATGAGATACTTAAGGTATCATCTCCAAAATCAGCATCACATATCAGCAAAAAATCTGTGGCATTTTTTCTCATTATAATCCATTTTTTTGCTCCCTCACACTCCCTCTCTCTGCAGTCTTTCATTGGAAGATTAGCCTTATAAATTATGCATTGGTGGGTAGTGGGGGTAATCCGAGGCAGAGATAGAATCGCCAGAGTGTTGAAGGGGGCATCGGAGAGGCAGCGCCACCATCATAAATATGAAACAGATGTTGGGTGACATTTTAAAAAGTGAATCCAATCCCCTCCTCTGCTGTGTCTGGTGTTTTATATGGAGAGAAGAACCTGACATCCATTGCCTTCTCCTCTCTGTCACTCCACTTACTCACCATTGCTTTCCACCCCTCCACTGTTCCCTCGGTCTCTCTTTTTCACCATAATCCTGTGGAACCAGTGATGCATAGATTATACTCTTGCTTTTATTCAGCATGTGACTTATTTGTGTGATTGAGCCAGGAAAAACGTCAACCTGTTAGTTCCATCAATAACGGTAGAAATGGCATCTAATCTACCCTGATTAAGGTTTATTTTAAATGGTCCTTTTCAGGAGAGAAATTAAATGAGGCCTTAAAAAGGTGGAAAATACACATGTGGGCGAGTGAATGTAAGGGTTATGTAAATGTAGATGTTTCTGATATGAGCAGATGTTGTGATTGCATCTAAGCCTTCAACTAGCATTCAGATGAGTGGAGATGAATATGGAGAGCTACAGCATTGACAATGCTCTCCTAATGTGTTTGGATGGGAGGTGGGTTTGTGGCGTATGGGTGTGATTGTTCTACAGCTGGCAGCGGCCCTGAGGACTTCTCGCCGGTGTCTTTCATGGCAGAATGAGAAAAGACGCTACAATGAAGATCGTCCTTCTCATTCCGCTTTGTCTCGTCTCCTCTGCCACTTTTCACAAGCCTCAACTCCATTCTGCCGCTTTCTATAAAGGCTCCTGTTGTTGCTGTGCATTGTCAGGGTTGTTTGGTGCTAAAAAATGAAGATAATGCTCATTGAAACAATGCTCATGCTTTGTTCCCACCTTTCTTGTCTTTCTTTTGCTTGTTTCTGAGCTTTGGCAATATAAAGGCACCTTGAGGGCAGTAATGATTTGCTCAGAGTTAAAGATTAACCAGTCATAATCAAAGTTTTTGGTTCCAAAAATGGTGACAGAATCAAATGAAAGCTTGTTGTCATCTGAATAAGCAGATCCACCTTCACTTTGCTCAGAAAGTAACAACCTTTGCCAAGTAAGAGCAGCGTTTTATTTTTAAAATCATCCAGTAAGCATTTTATTTCCTTACAGAAGGCATCATGAAGGAATCAAGCAATGAGGATGATTTTGTAGTGATCAGATCACCTGCAGCTGAAATGTGCAGTTTCAAATAGCTACAAAAGACATGACATCTTCTGCAGCTGTCTTGTAATCAGGCCATTTGTATCTATATTTTTCTTTTTGAGCAGTATTTCAGATTTGAGGATATCCCAGAGATTCCATACATCCCCTGGTGCATATTGCACCTCTGTGGCTCACCTGTTATACACCCACATGGCTCAGGCCCAGTTGCAGAGGTCGAGGCTTGAACCCAGCCTCCCCCCTC
>JAQQAE010010817.1:0-13905 GCA_029823295.1 Pseudamia nigra | reverse complement strand
ATACCTTCCCATGACTATTGTATCTATTGTGATAATAAAGGTTTGTATATTTTGCAGATCTGTCTCCACTTGTTTATTAGCTTCAGTGTAATTCATTCAACAGAATTATGAGACATAATGTAAGTTGTGGCTAAATGCACGGAATCCCACTAAACACTATCCTGTTATTATGAAATACAGAATGTCTAGATATATGATGACAATAAGCAGTATAATCTGTACTGACATATACAATACAGTACTGATTTTGTGATGATGTCACCTGGAAAGGAAAATAACTTACTTTAGGTAACTTCAAATTAAAGCTGAGTCAAGCCAAGTAACTAATGGAAAAGTGGCATTTGATTACTTGAAGTGAGCAACATATTTTTAATGCTTGGGATTATTTTGACATGGTCTTTTATTGTTACATGTGTGATGAACAATAACTGACACATTTACACATATACTTGTAATCAAAAAAATCACATTGAAGATCCGTCATCCCCTCTGCTTTCAGACTGTAACACATATTAGACCAGCACTTGAACTCATCACTGTTTTGACTTGACTTAATATATGCATTACCAGTTGGACACACCATCTCTTTTAATGTTTTGTTTTCTTTATTTTTATCATTGTCAACATTACATATTAACACTGAAGACATCCAAACTGTGAAAGAACACCTATGGAATTATGCAGGAAACAAAGAAGTGGGGTGACACGGTGGTGCAGTGATTAGCAACAGTGCACCAAGAGCACAAAGTTCCTGGGTTCAAACCCAATGCTGAGCCTTTCTGTGTGGAGTTTGCATGTTCTGAGTGGGTTCTATCTGGGTACTTTGGCTTCCTCCCACAACCAAAAACATATTGTTCATTGGTATGAATGTCTCTATATGTCAGCCCTGCAACGAACTGGCAACTCACCCAGGGTGCCTTCGCCGTAAGTCAGCTGGGATAGGCTCCATTGCCCTCCCAGACCCTTGAGGATTAAGGGCAGACAATGAATGAATGAATGAACAAAAAAGTGTTAAGCAGGGCAGAACATGTTTTATATTTTACATTGTCCAAGGTACACACATTTTGCTTTAATGACACCTTTACACACTCATCAGATTCACCCAATAGTCTTCTGGAATGGTTTTTAATTCACAGGTTCACTTTGTCAAAAGTTCACTTGTGCCATTTCTCGCCTTCTTAATGTGCTTTAGACCATCACTTGACTTGTGCAGCAGAAGGGTGGGGACAGACAGAGTCAAGTCCTATTAATGCAACTACAACTAATGTATAAATCTATATTATTCCAAAAGAACTCAGTTAATTAAAGCGAAAAGTCAGTCCATCATTACTTTAAAGGTGCTGTCGACAATGCTGGCAAACTGGCTAGTGGCCGATCGTTTGTGGTTGACCAATACAAATGATTAAACAGGCGGCCTGCCAGTCAACTCGGCTTACGGCCTCACAGTTGTCGAGCTAGTATGTACAGGTGTTTTTTTTCTGTACCAGACACTGAAGGATTTTGAAATGCAGGCTGTCTCTCTTCTGGCATCCTGTGGTGAGATAAGCTACATATGCTAGTTCTGTAGTAGCTACTGCTATGACTGTTTTCAATTCCATGACTAAGTACATGAACTTGTGCACCTAAGAGATTGTAAACTCAGCTGACTGTGGAGGCTACAAACATCCCCTGATTCTGAGGGTGGTAATCCTAATATACCCACTGCAGTAGAGGTAGCTCTTGGTCTTCCTTTAATGGGACAGTCCTCATGAAATCCAGTTTCATCAGTGTTTGATGATTTTGGTGACTGCACTTAGACATAAATTTCAAAGTTCTGGAGAGTTTTTGGAGTGAGTGGGCACTCATAATCCTATTTATTCTGTTCCGTCTTTTCCTTGACACAAGACAACTGACGGTCTAAAGCACATTAGTAGGACAAGAAACGGCACAAATTAACTCATGACAAGACACACCTGTGAATTGAAATCCATTCCAGTTGATGAATCTGAGAGAATCGAATGAGTGTACAAAGCTGTCATCAAAGCTATTTGTGTCTGCTTTGGACAATCTAATATATCAAACATGTTCTGGGATATTTAACTTTTTTGTGTTTACTGCATAATCCCATATGTGTTCTTTCACACTTTGGATGTCTTCAATATTAATGTGCAATGTTGAAAATAAGAAAAACAAAGAAAATCCACTGAAGGAGAAGGTGTGTCCAAATTTTTCACTAGTATTACATTATATACTTAACCTCAGGAAACAGAAGGACAACTGTGTTCCCTGTAAAGCAATAAATAAAGTGCATCTCATAAAACCATGACACAAACCACTGTGGTATGTTTGTACCTGAACATACTGAATCATAAACCATTTACCGTACGAGAGGGTTTTCACTGCTGTTAAACCTAGAACATATTTTCCTATAATGCTGAATATTTAAGGCCGACGGTCCCTGAAGGCAGCACGGTGCTCTCATCAGGGGGAGGGGCCAGTGTTGGAATGTGAGCTGAAGTGGATCTGTCTCCACATCATCAGTTTATTTATAGACCATTCATAACAGCAGGCGTACTGTGGATTTGAAGGGAGATGGAGTGGGGTGTGGGTGCATTTATACATGAATTTAAATGATATGTAACTCTTTGTCTCTAAAAACTGCTTTAGATAAATGAAGATGGTTTTCTTTATTGCTGGGTTTCTTTTTTCTATGTACAGTATGTTTATTTTTTTTATCTCATTCATTTAGTTAATTCTTGCTAATTTTGATGACTTAGTCCTTAATGTCATTCACAACAAAATGAACAAAAAAGTTAAAATAAGTGAAATCTTCATTCTTACACATGTACTGTATATGTGTAGCATGTTTTTACAGTATGTCATATATGATTTGTGGTTTCATTTAGTTTACATTAAAATATAGATATAATGTTAGTTGATTATGGCGTTTTGGTCCAGTTTCTTGTTTATGATACTCAATTTAGGTCATGTTGTTGCATATTTTATTCATTTTCCTTATTGCATCATGTAATGCCATTATAGTTCATTTCGGGTTCATTTTTGTTAATTTACAAATGAACAGTTTGGTTCATTTTGATGAATGTTATTAGTCTGGAACCTACTTTAAGGTTTGAGAACTGAACACAGAGGTTTGCCAGAAATGAATAAAAAGTAACTCAAAAAAGTGAAAAAATTATGAAAAATTTGCAGCAAAAAACCATAAGCAACAAAAGAAATAAAAAAGACAGAGAAAAATACACCCTAACATGAACAAAAATAAACACAAAACAGACAAAATAACCAGGACAATGAAAAAATAACAACGTAGAGATAAAAATAAGCAAATAGTCATTATGTCATCATTTATGAAAAACTCAGTTTGAAAAGTTGCATTCATTGCTTTCAAAGGAAACAGACTCATGAAAAAAACATGAATTATCACATTTATCCCATCTAACTTTAGAAACTACCAGTAAAAACCAAACATTAAATGTACATTTTTTGATACTGAGACCCATTTCCTACGACCCACCTTCTGTAATCTTTACTCATCTACCAAGCAGAGGACGTCCAGCAGAACCAGCAGCTCTGGGTAGGCAGCCCTAGTAAAATGACAGATCCTGAAGCAGACTACGGTAATGCAAAAAATGCATACTGTTAAAGACTGCTTACTGTCAGACATCTGGAAAAACAACTTCACTACACGCTCAGTATTCAATTATAGCAAGATTTGTTGCTTTTTTTATTCATTTGTGTTCAATTTTGTTGGTTACTTAGTTCATTTTACTAATTTTGTTGGCCGTATTGGTATTTTGTGTTATGTTGTTGATTTACTTGGTTACATTGTTGTTGATTATTAATTTGTATTGCAGTTTTTATGTGTTATAGATATACTGTACATCAGTATAAAGAGCATTTATACTTGACTATTTACCTTATATTTAATATGTAAACAGACTGTCAGAATGGACTGAATCTTTTGCATGGCAAATATGGCACTACGTGTTTCAGTTATCTGTGCTTGAGTAATTTATGCACTCAACCAAAATTCTAAATGTACAAACCAAAAATACTGTTTAGTAGTGAGCTGAATGATTTTTTTATTCCCTTCCCAAGCTGTGTGGAGAATGACAGTGTGGTGGACTGTCAGCGTGACCGGCACATAGACAATCCTTCCAGTGTTGTCAATAACAGGACAACTACTGTAAAAATGTTAACTTGTGTCACATGTTTTAATACCGTAGATCATGATGGAGCTGTTGGTGAGACGGTCGGACTTCAGCTCGGTTATCTTTATTGTCATATACATATACATATGTGTGAATTTTTTTCTCCTCACTTCACCCATGATGAGGGTGGGGACAGAAGTTCGGGGTCCAGATCTCCTGCCGGTCCGGGGATTTGAACCAGCAACCCTCTGGTTTGGTACCAAGTGCTGTGACCTCTAACTATTCAGTGTTCACTCTGCCATAATTCAGCAGTTATTGACAGAAAAGTCATGTTGGGAGAATGTTCACCATAATTGTTGTGCTAAAATATTTATAATGCGGTCAAAAAATATTTTTAAAAAGCATGCATTTAGATTTTGGCTGAGTGTATATTTGAGTCTTGATATATTCTCCTAATGTACTTTTCTTTTGAACAAGTCAAGTTTAACAAAACAGACATTGTTTCCAAATGTTTATTGAGGTGGAGAGAAGTCCTCCTAATGCAAAGGTACAGGACATAAATATATAGAGCAAGTATAGCACATTACAAACACAGAGAGATGGATGTTCAAAAAAGTAAATAAATGCATGACTTAAATAGATTAAATGCAATCACTTCACTTCAAATTTACAAAATAGCATATATGGTGTACATTCACTATGGTGTACATGTCATGTGCACATTCAAATAAATGCAATATTAATATTTAGCATAAATACACAAGGGTTAAATCCTTGCTACACAAGTTTGGACAAAACAAACAAACATCCATTTTCTACCCCTTAATCCTCGCAGGGATTGGGGGGAGGGGCGAGGAGCCGATCCCAGCTGACTTGAGCGAAGGCAGGGTACACCCTGTATGAGTCGCCAGTTCATTGCAGGGCTGACACATAGAGTGGGATTGAACCCAGGACCTTCTAGCTCTGAGGCACGAGTGCTACCCACTGCACCACCGTGTCGCCCACCAAAACAAACACAAATATCATTGTTGAGGCTAAATAAAATGAAAGTCACTCAAAATGTGAACTGTGTCCCAATCTATCATAAAAATTATGAAACAGAAGGCAGCATGAGTTTGTATCTTCCGTACTCATGCTGTACATGTAAAAATAAAATAAAAATAAAAATTTATGGAAAAATAAATAACAATATGTCATACTGTTTGAAATTGTCTGTATTGGAAAAAATAAGGTTCATCAAACCAGGCATTATTCTCCACATCTAGCACTTCGTTTTGATATTTTATAGCATGAAACACCAACATAAACACCTCATTTTCATCCATTTATGAGGGTTAGGATCATGGGATTGCTGTGCTTTTTTAATAGGAAACCTGTTTTTTAAAATGGCACACTATTCTATCCATCTGTCACATACATTGACCAGGCATAACATTATGACACTAACCAGTGAAGTGGTCAGAATGTGGATTATATCATTCCAGTGGCTTCTGTCAGTGCATGTATAAGGCAGCAAATGAACATTTAGCCCTTGAAGTTGTTGCACTGAAAGTAGCAAACTGTCCAAACTGAAGATCTGAACAACTTTGACAAGAACCAAACTGTGATGGTACACAACTGAGCGATTGCATCCAAACCTAAAGATCTTGTTGCGTGTTCTAGTCTGCAATGGACAGAACCCCAACAAAAGTGGTCTAGGGATGAGTATCTGTGTATTATGTGATTGTAAGGTTTTGTTCCCTTGGATCAGGGGTCTACAATATGCAGCTCCAGGGCCACATGTGGCTCTTCAGTCCCTCTCTAGTGACTGCTGTGACCTTGTCCATTGGTGGAAATAACATACAGCACATCAAAATGAGCAAAATAAGAACTGAATCAAGAAATATAAGAAAACAAGACCAGCATAATGAACAAAAGTGAAGACAAAATGCAAGATGCAAAGAATCTACAAACTGAACAAAATCATCAAGAAAAGGAACAATATTAAATAATATAAAAAATTTGCAAAATAATTAACAAAACAAACAAAATAGTCCAGTAAAACAAAATGTTAAATATTATCAGCAAAATTAGCCACAAAAATCAACCAAAATTCAGAAAACTGAATAAAATATTTTTAAAAATGAACAAAAATGGAATAAAAAATTTAAGTAAATAATCTGCAAAAGGATAAAAATGAGCAGAGATGAACAAAATAATCAATAGAGGGATCAAACATAAGCAAAACAATCAAGGAAATTAACCAAATAATAACTGACATGAACAAAAAAGGAATATGGAATATTATTTGTGGCTCTAGGCAATTTTTCTTTTTCTTTCTGTCCAAAAATGGCTCTTTAGATTGTAAAGGTTGCTGACCCTTGCCTTAGATACTCTACTGGGTTGAGATCCAGTTGTCCTTGTTCCTTGTGGGGTTCTGTCCACTGCAGGACCAGGCCCACAGCTTTGGAGATGCTTTGACCCAGTTGTCTTCATGTCACAGTTTGGTCCTTATCTAAGGTTGCCTGCATTATTACGCTGCCCAATTATTCGTTTCAAATACATCAACTTGAAGGACTAAATGTTCACATGCATATATCTTACCCACTCAGAGGTGTCATTAGAATAAGATAACTGACATTACTACAGCTACTGTCTGTGGTCATTATGTTATGGCTGATCAATGTAGCACTCTACCTTTAGAAACACAGTTATACAGATTAAAAACATACAAAATCTACAATAAAATATGTTATTAAAGCAACTCTATGGAGTAGTTTTAATAATTCTAAACCAGGGGTCTGCAACCTGTGGCTTTTTAGCCCCTCCGGGGGCTCCTGTGGCTTTGTCCAGTGATGGATGTAACACGTTATAATAAATCAAAATGAACTAAATAAAGATGAAATCAACAACAAGAAAAAAGCATATAATGAACAAAAATGATGAACATGATTAGAACACAATGATTGACATTGTAAACAAAGTAATAAGGAAACTGAAAAATTCACAAAAATGACTAAAATAATAAATCAGCAAAACAGTCATACAAATAAACAAAAATGATCGAGAAGGATCAACAAAATGAAGAAAAAAATGAACAAAAAATAATGGTACATTTTTAACACATTGTAGCTACAATGTGCATCATATAGTATGTTGGTGTGGAAAGGGTTCGGATATTTTTGTGACTCTCGACACATATGTATTTTTACTTTCTGTCTAAAAATGGCTTTTTAGATTGTTAAAGTTGCCTGCTCTAGATTAATACATTAAGGCCAGATGAATGTATTAATGGAGTCAGTTTGCAGCCTGCTTACTTCGAAATCCTTGAGTGGACTAGGATCTGCAGTGCACACTTCTGGCCTGCAGAGGGCAGTGTTTTAGGGTTGTTCATGCTGCTGGGTGAGTTCAGCCTGTGACTTGCGGAGCTGTAATCTCACAGCTTGGTGTTAGTGTGGCTCTTCTGAATGTATTTATCCTTCACTTCACTGTTGTAGTTCTCGTCAAACTCAAATGCGCTGTTTGCCACAGCCAAGTCCTTTTCCTTGGTCCTTTCAGCGTCTCCTTCTTCTATCGACGGAGCCTCACTGTCTGCTTCATTGGAACCACCACATTTCTTTTTATAAATTTGGTAAGCTGCAGAGGAAAAAACACATGGAATCACAAACACCGTCAAATAAACTGCTCATTCTGGATAGACACAGGCTGAAAAACAAGCACAGTTGAGAAAAAAGCAAAATAAACCAAAAACAGGAGCATGCAGCTCCACAGCAGCAAACTATGGCCTCCTCCTTATAACCAGACAAGTATAAAACCCCTTTTCCTGTGTCAAAGTGTCGATAGGCCAGAAATTGTGACACAGTCCACACTGTTGTTGAGTTGCTTTTGTCCCAATTGTACAATTAAAGCCATCTCTGTGGTAAATCCATGTGTGTGGATGAATATGGAGGTACAGTACTGTATCAGTCAAAAGTTTGGGGCCTCCCCAGATTTTTTAATATATATGTCAAACTTGCCATTTTTTCATGCAAATTAAACAAAAATATTTATATAAGTACTTATGAGATTTATTAATTATATCAATTTAACAATGATAACACCAGTTTTGGTCAAAATAAACCTCAACTTTGGCTTCATCAAAATACCCCCCTTTTGCTTTAATCTCTGAAAATATTCTGGGCATCCTAAGCAATAATGAGTTAAAGTATATGCCTGGCAATGCACCCAAGCAGTTCACAAACACTTAAATAGCTCTGCTGAAGTTTCACTTTTTCTCAGAACAGCCAGTGGTTGTCACTCAAACTGTTTTGTTTTTTTCCAAAAGGTTGGAGTCACTTATTTGCCAATTTAAAATTTGAGTTGTATATTGAAATATCCCTTCCTCACATATAAGTATTGTTTTTTCCTTTATTCTTTGGATGAAAAAACGGCCAGTTTGACATATATTAAAAAATCTGGGGTTGCCCCAAACTTTTGATTGCTTTTGTAATTGAATATAGAAGGTATATTAGAAATACAACAGCATGATGGTGCCCCATTGTGTACATCCACTGCCTGTCAAAAGTTTGGACACATCTTCTCCCTCAGTGGTTTGTCCTTGTCTTATTATTTTCATTAACACTAAAGACATCCAAATTGCAAAAGAACATGTACGGAATTACCTAGTGCACGAAAAACAACATGTTTTATATTTTAAATTGTGCTAAGTAGCCACATTTACCTTTGACAACAGCAGTCTCTAATTAGATTCACCAGGTAGTCACCCAGAACAGTTTGTGTGTCAAGAGTTAATTGCTGTCCTGTCTTGTCTTCTTAATAATAAGAATAATAATACATTTTAATTATAATGCACTTTACATTTGTATACAAACTTCAAAGTGCTACTTAGTTCTTCATATGCTTTTGATCATCAGTTAGTTGTCTTGTGCGAAGAGACAATCACCCTGTCAGTGCCACTACAGCTACTGTATAAGTACATATTATGGCAAGAAACACGAAGTCAAAAGAAGTCTATCATTACTTTAAGAAATAAAGATCAGCTAATCTGAAACATCCCAAGAACTATGAATGTGTCTCCAAGTGTCTCCAACTATGATGAAACTGTCTCATTAAATGAAGACCAAGAGCTACCTCTGCTGCAAAAGAAGTTTATTACAATTACCAGCCTCAGAAACGGACAATTTCCAGCATCTCAGATAGCATTTGATGATTTTGGTGATGGCACTTGGGGACATTCAAAGGTCTGTTCTTTTTACTTTTGTTTCTGCCACAGTAGAGATTTGAACAGTAGTTGTAATAGCACTAATAGGATCATTGACTCTGTACTAATTTCTCTACACAAGACAATAGGTGGTTAAAACAAAGCACATAAAAAGGCAAGAACTGGCACAAGTGAACTCACCTGTGAATTGAAAACTGTTCCAGGTGACTGGAACAGTCCCTCGGACAATCTAAAATATAAATCATGTTCTGAAGCAGAAGGTGTGTCCATATCTTTGACTGTGTGTGTAGTTTATTTTGCTCAAGAAGCTGCCGTTAAACAAGTCACATTTTAAAGAGTATATTTATTCAAGATTTTTTGAGTAAAATCTGCAGTGTAAATAGCTTTGCATTTAATCTTTCTCAGTTTTTCTACTTTTAAAGGTTGGCACAACATCATTTCAAGTTAAAACAGGATTTAGTCAGGATTAAAAGAGAAGCCTTGTTAGAAATAATTGTTCAGTAGTGGCAACACCTTTCTGATAAAGCTATGTTTCCCAAGTTGTTGTCTCTAAAGTATGAAAAGCAACTTCAGACCTCACTAATGAAAATCTCATCCCAGTTTTTCCTTCTTTCTTCCTCTTTTTCTATACAGTTCGTTGGTGTGTGCTGCTCTGGATCACACTGACAACAACAGAATATCTCAAGATATCAGGTATATCATTTCTTGTCACACACTTTATGGTCAAATAAACCTTGACATTGCCCTTGGACTCATCACACCCCAGCAGAATTCCTGCTTTCTGGATACGCACGCAATATTTTTTATCAATGAATAGGGAATTTCAGAGTGATGCAAAAGATCAGGAGGTTTAGGAGAAATATGACACCGCAGTGAGAACAGGACTAATGATCTGTAAACTAATATAGAGACCATAATATGTGATGTATTTTGAGGATTCCCATGATTATGAGGGGTAGTTTTTTATTGGTCAAACACTGACAATATGTTGTCATGTAATATGATATAGTATTTATGAAAACGCTGTTGTTCTACTGTGTAACTACTGCGAGAGAACAGTAAATGCTCACCTCCTACCAATGTGATAGCTGCTGCCAGCTGGAAGATGCTGTAGATGAGGGGGAAGGAGAACATGACTTCCAGCTCTGCAGGGCTGAAGGACAGCTGGACGATGGTGCTGCACAGCTGCGAGTTCTGGAAACCCGTCTCCAGTGCAACAGTTCGACTCCTAAAGCAGACCGTGAGTAAGTAAAATGTGTGTGTAAATGATGTCTCACTGGATTTAAAGTACTAATTACATACACTGACAGTACTGCAGCAAGTACATGTAATTCACTCCCCCCTCCCCTCACATTGACCAGGATCAATATTATTAACCCCCAGAAGAACTGACTTTTTTTTTAGGCATAACACAAACCACCACTCTTTGAGCTATGGCTATGCTCACACTGTTGATGCAACTGGACCAAATCTGACTTTTTTGCCTTCATGTGGCCCAGGTCTGTCTTTTTCTTGGCAGTGTGAACAGCACAAATCACGTGGAATCTGGCCATTTTAAATCCAATATTTGGTCTCAAACCAGATACAGTTGTGGCGTTTTGCAATGCGACCTGAGATTGAACTGTCATATGAGAATTGATGCGACTTTCACATCATTTTTGGCTGACATTCACTGCGCTTTCTCCAAATGCAACTGAGTGCAATGATCACTCGTATAGACAAACATGGAAGACAGTTCTGGTGGATGCAGTCAGTGGAGACTGAGGCGTTAGATGTCATAAGTAGGTGGAGTGATGCTTCTGTGCAGCCAAAAAAACTCACTTGAGTAAAGTTGTAAAAAATCAAATATTCAATCAATATCTCATAAACGGCAACTTGTTAAGAGACAAATGTCACCTCTGTCTGATCATAGTAAGGTAGACAAACTACAACTACTACAACTACAACCGGGCGGCCTTTGAGCAGCATGAATTATATCAATGTCTAACTAAGTATCAAGTAAATGTCTGATGCCTGCAGACACCCTGGTAACAAATTAATCCTTGTGGGTTATTGTCAAATGCAGGGATATGCAGCTGAAGTTAAAGCATTTTCATACCAATTTACATACTACAGTAACTACAATGTCTTACCTGTCCCAGGGCAGACCCACAAACCAGGCTAGAAGGAAGCCCATGCCGTAGCCAATGAAGGGGTAGATGGTTCCGATAATCCACAGGGAGGGGGCGATGTTCCATGAGGACTGGTAGAGAACCCCTCCTACCACAGCTATGATAATGATCAGACCAAATCCAGAAATGGACCCAATCTTAACAAAGAAAACACCACAAACATTGCATTTCATATTAAAAAAATGACATCCTTGAAGCAGGTGATTTTCCATGCAATTAATTTAAGTCTAGAATTCCTACCTTGAGGATCTTTTTCGCCTTTTCAGGCCACCTACGTTTCACATAAATTCCCACCGTGATTGGGACAAGAAGAGCCACTAGAGTGATACCTGGTGGCAAAAAGAAAGAAAAGGACAGTGACTAACAGGTAAAACGATGCACCGTCATAAAGTGCCCCATTTAACGTACTTACCAATGCTGTCATATGGGATCTGGATGGTGTCGGCAGAAGTCCAAAGGGACGTGTAGATAAGAAGACAGAGTGGCATCATCCCCATGGCCAGGATGGAGGAACAGGTCGTCATACTGATACTGAGAAAGAGAAGCAAAGTCATTAAAGAAACTCTGCAGACATTTTGTGTGACATTCCCATAAAAACAAGGGACAAAGCCTCTTTATTTTCAACATTGTACATCATCCTTGAAGACATCCAAACAGAAAGAGCATGCATGGGATTATATATAAAATAAAAAATGAGTGAAACAACCCAGAACTTATATCTTAGATTGTCCAAATTAGACACATTTAACTTTGATGACGACTTTACACTGGAATGGTTTTCAGTTCACAGGTGAACAAATTTGTGCCATTTCTTGTCTTCTTAATGTGCTTTAGACCATCAGTTGTACAGAGAAAGGGTGGGTGCATTGTCAATAACCCTATTCGTGCTACTACAACTACTGTACAAATCTATTTCACGACACGACACACTCTTAAGTTAAGTACAGAGAAAAGCCAGTCCTTTATCAGGGATTTTCAACCAGTGGTCTGTGGTTCAGTGGTGAGCCATAACAGTATTACAAGTGGTTGCTGGTGTAACAGCAAATGGATCCCCCTGCATCAGTGATGACGCAGCGGCAGGTTCAAGCCTATCTACTGCAGAAGAGGATCAGCTGATTGAGATGTCCACACTCTGTCAAGAGGCATGTGTATGATGCACAACCCCTTCTGGATAAGTTGCCAGGATAAGTTGCAAGTTACCAGAGCTTGCAGCAAAAGCAGTAAAATGTTTTTTACTGCTACACACTCCTACACACTCCCCACACTCAGGAATCACACTAACAACTAAGAAAAAACTAATCTCAACACGTGTACTCATGCTGAGCAGCAGTGGGCTCCAGGTTGCTTCTTAGGCAGAATGGTTGGTCCCTGGATCAAAATCAGCTGAAATGAAGGTCATTCAGCCAATCTGAAAAATCTGAGGTGCTGCAAATTGTCAGTTTCTGAGGGTAGTAATTGTAATAAACTTCTCCTCTGCAGCAGAGGTAGCTCTTGGTCTTCCTTTGATGGAATGGTGCTCATGAGAGACAATTCCATTATAGATTTCATACAATGTTGTGAAATTGTTTGTATTACTACATAATACTATATAATATCATGCATAATGTTTGTATATTTGAGAAACACTCAAAAAATTCCAATACACCAATGCAATAATATAACTTTACAAGCAGCAATAAACTATAAAGGACAACAAGCAAGACATTGTGTTTTCTTATGAATTGTTAGAGCAGAACACAAACTGTTAAGAAAAATGTAGGATTTTTTTCATTGTTAAAGATACACTAAATTTTTCTAGATTTGTAAAGTCTGTTAGTATTTGAGTGGGTGATGTAGACCTTGGTTCTGCTTTTCCAGATCAACGATAGGATTTTTGGCAAAATTTTGTGATATTACCGTAAATGTGTCCAGATATTTGAGTTTATACATTTTAGAAAGATCACCAACAAAGAAGCAGAAATAGAAGTGCAGTGGTTTTCCCCACAAATGTCCATTAACATGACAACTCAGTGGATTAATTGGTTAGTTTTAAGTAATTATCTTAATTGTGCTTCGATGTGACTTGGATCAAATGGCCCTAATGTGAGCGTGCTCTTAGGCACAGGTGAGTTTATTTCTGTTCTATTCTATTCTGTTCTATTATATTACATTTTATTATATTATACACTGCCTGGCCAAAAAAAGAGTTGCCACCAAAAAAAACTCTGTGGTAGCCAATCCATGTGTGAAAATGATGTCTCATGCTCCCTGAACCACTCTTTCCAATTTGATGAATCCTGGCATTGTCATCTTGGAATATGCCCGTGCCAGCAGGGAAGAAAAAAATCCATTGATGAAATAACCTGGTCATTCAGTATATTCAGGTCGTCAGCTGACCTCATTCTTT
>JAQQAE010010816.1:0-13905 GCA_029823295.1 Pseudamia nigra | reverse complement strand
AAATTAAAAATGTGACATTTTTGGACAGTGAGGCTTATAATCAGGTGCGGTTTATAGTGCGGAAATTACGGTATATAATAGAGAAAATGACATAAAATAGAAAATGACAACACTAAAAAGCTTTTTTCTGAAGCCTTTTTTCTCCTCATTGGATTGACCAATCCCCTACATGTACCCTAACCATAACACTTTACCTTAACCCTAACCCCATATCCTAACCATAACCCCTAACTCAATGGGAAGAGTGATTACCTCTCCCATGCTACACTCGTCCACCAAATTTGTTGCCAATCAGAGTAGTAGTTTTTGTATAATTCTGCTTCAAAATGTGCACAGACACACAAAAAAATAGAAATGTGGTAACACAGAGCTGTGGTAAGATGGGGATGACCTCCTTTGAAATACTCTCTTTAAAATAGAAATGGAGAAAAAAGGTCATTTTCAACATTTTAATAATAATTTTGACCTGAACATGCATACACACATGACCAGAAATTAACAATGAATGGACACTTGTATCAAAAAAATGAACAGCACTGTCATTCTGTATGTGAAGCAGGGTTACATCATCAGGTTACATAATCAAAATATACTGACTAAACAACAATTACAAACTACCGGTGGCAAAACACTGTGTGCTGTTGTCTTAATAAGTTGTGTGGCTTTGTGGATCACTGTCTGATATCCTCTAGTATTACATGGAGCAGCACAGTGATTGTCATAACCATGTTTTATATTGAGGAGTCCCTTGAGAAAGCACTACATGTCTCTCTCTGAGATGAAGGATATCGAGTCGAGACGCAGATGAAGCACAGGTCTGAAAATTCTGGGAAAAGAATATTGGCTGACGTTAAATGTGATCAACAGCCCAGGTTTGATTTGTACTTTTGGTGGGAAGCAGTTTTAGTCAGGTGTCTCTGGATGCTCCTGGACATTTTAAACATCCATTACTTATTTTTGTTTCCTGGCAAGTTGTCGATGCATCAATTTGTGTATGTTTAAGGAAATAATGAAAAGAACAATCAAGAAAATTAACAAAATAAAAAACCAGAGTGAGTAATGATGAACATTATTATGAGGAAAATGGACAAAAATGAACAAAATGGTCAAGAAAATGGATTAAAAACAAGAAATGAACAAAGATGAACAGAATAATAAAAAAATGTGGACAAAAATGAAGAAAATGAACAAATAATCAAGAAAGTAAACAAAAATTGAGAAAATGAACAACAAAATGAACAAAAATAGATAAAATGGAAAAAGATAACATCAAATAGCAAAAATGAACCAAAAAATATAAAATGGATCAAACAATCCGGAAAATGATTTTAAAAAATCAACAAAATAAGTTAAAGAATCTATAAAGTGAACCAAATAAGCAACAAAATTGAATAAAGAATAATAAATATAATACATAAATGAAACAAAAATGAATATATAAGCAACAAAATGAAGAAATATGAAGAAGATAGTCCATAAAATGAGCAAACTATTATTTAAACTGTTTTATTGTTGGAGACAAACATACATGTTGTCAATGCTCATGAACTTTCTTTCAGTAAATAAAATAAAAGACAAATGAGGGTACACATTGAATCTCCCACACATGAACAACCATCAAAAAAACACAAATCAAAGCTGATGAGGATAAACATGCATTGGAGTAAAGGAGGCATGGCCATAAATTCTGAATTAAAAATAAACAAATCTTGTAGCTTGGGTTTGCACTTTGCTGTTTCACAATGTGTGGCTGCTGCGGAGCCCAGTGTCCTGTGTACTCAATCACTTTTCTGCTGCTTCTGCTGCGCCTTTCTGCCTCTGCACAGCCCAGACCACGCCTGCACCACCAAAATATACAACAGCCAGAATAAAAACATTTTCTCCGGTGTAACTGCAGGGCAAACATCACTCAGTCTACTGGACTATATATTCCTTCCATAGCAAATAGACTCCGACAAGGGAAGGGGGGCTCTGAATAAGTGCCTCTGGAGTGCTCAGGCCTTAATGATTTTGCAGTGAAAGAGCTTTAGTTTTACAGACTTTTCATTTGCTGACCTCACCTCAGCCAGTAGATATGAGCTAATCTGTTTCCTAATTGTTTTTCTGTTCCCCAGTGTCCAAGGTTTGTCCTCCATGTGACAACGAGTTGAAAGCAGATAACATCATGGAGCATTACTGCGCCAGCGACTTTGGTAAGTACCAACCAGTAGGGGAGGACCAAAGCTGCACCATGGGGGCACTGTGGGAATAACTTTAAGCACCGATGACTTGCTTTTTTGTGTTTTCTGACTCATCTAGCATATTGCAACGGCTAATTCTCATCTTAAATGTGCCAGAAAGTGCACAAAAAGTCTACCTAGAGCCCTCCTAGACATCCTTTAGAGAAGCAACTCACATTTCACAAGTCTCACAAACTCTCGGATATAAAGCTTATTTTCAGCCAGACACATTATGATGTTACAGTGTGCCAGACTTCCTTAGATGGTCATTCTCATTGTTGCAGTGGCTAAGGTTAGAACAGCAAATGTTTCGATAGTCAAAGATGCAAGATGAGAGCAGTAGCCTCTGTCAACAGCTTGGCTCTGTGAGCACCTGTCATTAACATAGATGAGCAGTCCACCTCCTTTGCTCTTATCACAGTCATGGTTGCGATCACTCTGGCGCATCCTGATAGCTGCATAGCTGGGATCCCAGCAACCCCACTAATAGTAATAGTAACATTTGTTCACTGTTTTGTCTGTTTGTATTTGTTTGTTGGAGGAGTACTCAGAAACCTCAAATTACACAAGCATGCATTTTACACCAGCCCCCATCAGGCTTCTAATGTTTACAAAGAAGAGCAATGAAGGTATCTAGTTAAACTCCTTCCCTTGCCCAGAAACTCCAAATAAGGCAAATCCAATTGTTTTAGGAAAAGTGTCCTCATTCTGAAATAATTGCAGCCTATTTTGGGTTGTGACGGGTGCAAAGCTAATCAAGAAGGACCCAAAGTTAAAATTAAATTGCTGCAAATGAATATGGCATGGACACTTTAAAGCTGGTATACCGCAGCAGCCATTATAACTCCAAAAAGCCCTGATTCTCCTAGAGTTACATCTAGCTTCTCTCTTAAAATACTAAATCATAATTTTAATGCATCAGCATTGTCTTTAATTTTTTCTTTGGACCCTATAGGAATAGATCTGGTGGGCCATATTTAAATTTTTGACCTTTTGTCATCATATTTAATATTGACAATAGATCAAATGTCGGTCATGATTTGATTAACAAGTCTGTGTGACAGCTGCACATGCCTGAGGAGGCAGACCAAGTCAGACGTTGTAGCTTCTTCTTATGTAAAGGCCCAATATCTTAATAAAATAATAATGGATTGAATTTATATTGCGCTTTTCAAAATACCCAAAGTACTTTGACACTGAATCCATAATTCATTCACTCCACAGTCACACACTGGTGGTGGTAAGATACACGTGTAGCCACAGTTGCCCTCTCCAACCACCACCAAACATTCAGTCACATCCATCCCCCAATGTCACTGACACATTCATACACGCGTGACGCCAACACCTCAGTGAAGTGTTCTGCCCAAGGACACAATGGCAGAATGACTGGGATGGATCGGGATTCAAACCGCCAACCCTCCAGTTGTAGAACGACCAACTTTGCCGCCATGGGACCTTTAATAGGACACTTTTTCTGGACAGATGCTCAACTGTACAGTATCTCTGTTAAGTCTAGACCCATTTCAAAGAAGAAAAAGGGGTGGCCCAATAAAGGGTGTAGTATAGGTTCCAGTAAGTACCATATCCAAATTTTAACATTCCCAAAAGTGCGGACAGTACAATTGTTACGATGTTACACATGCAACACCTAATAGAACTTAATGAAGCCGGTTTTACAGTCAGTCAGGTCACATTCAGCATAAGTTTACTCATAACTTGCCTATATGGTGGTTTGCAGCTCCTCCCCTTTTGTCCATATATGGTAATTTCTGGTGTTGGCTTCAAGATGTTACATGGTCTTGCACTTCCGCCGCGCCTTTTCTACCCTACGGCACTCAAACGACATTACAATGCTTTCCATTTGTGCACGCACTCACACCAGTGACTCACTGGGAACTTGGGATTCTGTGTCTTGCTCAATTACACTTCAGCCTGTGGACATGAGGAGTCGAACCACCAACCTTGTGGTTCTTGAACAACATTCTATACCAAATGAAAAGGCAACTTTATTGGGCTCAAAACAGCAGAAACAAATATGTGACATCACAGTAAACTTAGTCAGCTAATCTACTGTATATGACAGTCTATGAGTACAGGTAATTTAACAAGCACATCAACATGTGGCACAAGACAAAACCCATTGTCTGTCACAAAATCAACCGACGGGTCCAAACTGCTGATGCATTTCCTTAAGATGAACAGCATCTTCCTCTTATGAAACTCATTAAACATAAATGAATGAGTGTGTGAGTAAGCACACCAGATTTTCAAGGCGATAGATGTAAATGCAAGTATTTAAGATTCATTACCAGCCTCCAAGATGTACCACAGCAGACGTTTTTCATTTTGCAGTGTCCTGCAGGGCAATCCAGCATAAAAATAAGGAAGTGGTTTGCGCAAATTAAAAATAATTAAATTACAACATGACCTGCAAGGAAAAGGTGACGAAACACAGGGCAATGTCATGGAGCACAGCACGATTGTACAGTACATATTCATACACTGCATCATTGTACATTTATAATTTCAGCATGTCACACTACCAGTCAAAGGTTCGGACACACCTTCTCTTTTCAGCATTACCGGTAGTAGTGAAGACATCCTAGCTGTGAAAGAACATGTATGGCATTATGTAGTAAACAAAAAATGTTAAACAACCCAGAGTATGTTTTATATTTAAGACTGTCTAAAGCAAACACATTCTTTGACGACAGCTTGATGTGCTTCAGACCTTCAGTTGTCTTGCACAGAGGATGGGTGGATACCATCAGTAGCCCTATTACTGTCACTACAATGACTGTACAAATCCATATTAGTGATTAAAGTGTAAAGACAGTGCATTTCTTACCCTTAGCCACAGATTTTCTTGCTGCATGCACCATGTTCTTTTTAGGTATTTCCGTCCTGCTACATCACTGAGTTGTCTTGGGTTGTTATCGTCAGCACATCAAACCTGTTGCCACTGGTGTTATCACATCATGGCACCTTGCTTAATTGAGTGTTTCTTGAGGGGCTGCTTGCTGTGGCTTAGTAGGCAGAGCAGATCCTCATGTGTGCAGGCTGAAATGTCCTTGAGCAAGACACTGAACCCCAGCTCCTGTGCATGAATGGGTGAGGGTGAATGGAAAGCAGTGTGAAGCGTTTTGAGTGTCATAAGTGCTATGTAAGTGCAAGACCATTTATTATTTGAAGGAACATGTACAGTAGTCATAGTAGCACTAAGAGTAACTGTACGCACCTGTCTATGGCACAGGACAACTCACTGTCTAAAGCAGCCATTCCCAAGCACTGGGTCGGGACCCACAAGTGGGTTGCAGGATCAATTATTTGGGTCACAAATCAAATTTACTGATGGGAGGCAAAAAGGTTTCTTTGCCTAAATGCAATTACTTTATTTTAAAATGTTAACATGCCTTATTATTACAATGTAGACCCAAAGCTGTGGTTGAATGGTCAGAAACTTTGTGCACAAATGTACTCCCTCCCATAATTTATAGATTTGCGATTTGGGTCACAACAGTTTCTCATTCCTAAAAAATGGGTCCCCTGAAAAAAAGTTTAGGAACCACTAGTCTAAAGGACAAGTAATGGTACAAATTATCTCTTGGCAACACTCACCTGCATCTGAAAACCATTTCAAGCGAATCAAAGCTGTCATCAGAGCTAAGTGCATCTACTTGGGACAGTCTAAAATATAAAATATGTTTTCGTTTGTTCTTTCACAGTTTGGATGTCTTCAGTATTGATGTTAAAAATAATACAAACAAAGAAATAACTTTGACTGAGAAGGTGTGTCCAGACTTTAGAATGGTACTGTGTAGTCATGTTAGTATTTGTAAAGGCTGAAATGAACACAGTAGATAATTAGGCTGAATATTCACTTTGCACCACTCTGTGCTTTTATAACCCTTTGATAAATTATCTCCCTAACGTCCATTCAGCACCATTTTCTCCACTTTCCCCTTCCCGGCATTCCGGTTCCTCACCACAGTAATGACCTGCACGTGAAGCCAGAATATAATTAATCCATTATTTGTGCACATTGAGGCTGTTGGCCCGTCGTACTGAGCTGCAGCTGAGTTCCCGCTTGCATGGACGATTGCCCCAGACTTTGTAGTTAATGATATGCTGCTCTCTATTTTCTCCAGTCACAAGATTATGAGCAGCGAGCAGGAAACAGTGACATATGAATCTTGAGAGACTCATGAAGAGCATTGGTTATGTTTCTCTGCTGATTAGTGAGAGGATGGTAATTGAAAATGATCGTGGCTTGACAGTGTGAGAAAAGAGGACTGTAAAGAATCCATGTTTCTAATCCATCTTCTGCAAACCAGCTTTAAAATCAGTCTATAGAACACGACCTATTATAAATCCGAAATTAACAAACACCCACTATGTCATATCCCGAAACAAAATACATCTTTGTGCGCATCGCTCACACTTTGAGCAGCAGCCAAATCATAAGACTCATCCTGCATGATTCATTATGACCAAATCATATTTATTTGTGACTAATTAGCAGATTACATAACTTGGTCTTCTAACATAACGGTGTTTTCAAAATCGGAAAGAAGACAAATTCTGTATCTCATTAAAATGAAACATGACTACACGCGTAAGGAGATATCAGCCATAGATGGATGTTTTATTGGCTGCGAGTGCATGTCACTGGAGGAGACACAGAGATGAGAGGAGAAGTCGAGATAACAGTGACGTATGGATTTGGAGATCAAGGCAGGAATCTCTCCGCTGTGTTATTCTATAGGGCGGTCTCACGCCTTGTGAATGCTGTTACCCATTCGTCTTTGGACACTTTTCTCCCTAAAAGCGTCTTGCATTTCGTGTTTTATCACAGCCTATGTTTGATGTCTGATCCCTTATCTTGTCTTGCATTCCTTTTTGTACCATCCAGCAGAATGGCACAAACAACAAGGTGAGAAAAAACAGGACAGAGTCTCTGGGAGTCAGAATGCCATACTGTGTGACATATCCAAATCCCTTCCTATTCTGGTATCTATTTTAAAAACACTTTCTTAAGTTTCTTATGCATTTAATGTCCTCGGTCCAATTTTGCTCCTGAGGGACTAAATCTCTAAAATCACCTTTGACATAGGCTCATTTTCAGCTTAAAATTGCCCCCGGCTGACCTTTTTTTGGACATTCGTGTGTAGAATTGAGGAATGTCTGTGTAGGGTTTCCAATTAAAAAAATAATACAGAAGAGAAGCAAAAAAAGGATGAACAAAATCCACAAAATGAACAATACATGCCACAAAACAATGAAGAAAAAAAAACAACAGAACAATAAATGGGAGCATGTGCGAAATGAACAAAAATGTAAAAATTTGTCAGATAATTCACCAAAAGAACAAAAAATGAAGAAAGAAAATCCCCAAAGCAATCCTGAAATATAATACCTTTAAATATAAAATATAACAAATATAATGAACCAAATGAAGTCAATCTTATAAAATAAATAAAATATCAAACTTTTTGACGATCCATTTCAGTTCCAATCCCTCCATTTGACATACGGTGGTTTGTCAGGCTGCACACGTGCATGGTACACCTGGCTGATAGAGGAGGCTGTCTCCTCTAGCACAAAGAAAACCTGTTTCTCCTCAAATTGACAGCACACTTCTGTCAGCCTCGCTCTGCATCTGCTTCTGCCTCAGCTCACTTTAAAGAGGACTGGTCTGTATGAAGACGTTGGCACAGCTTGTCACAGGGGCACTGGCCAGCGTGCACACGGGGCCCCTTGGCTGCACTTGTGACTGAAGATGATTGAATATGGGTGGGCATTCAAAGCGCAGCAGGTGGGGGGCGGTTATTTTATCCTTCCTATCTTTCCTCTAAGTCCACACATACATGAATGCGCTCATTCACAAATGTATACGCACACTCTTGGACTTGTAGGCACACAGATGCATTAAGTACACACACGCAGTGAAGGAATTGGATGTGATTTCAGATATGGGTGTGGGGAAACTCAGTGCACACATTCCTTCTTGAACATGCTATCACCTCGCATGTACTGTAGACCTATCAGACTGAACCAAGGGATGTTTATGCAGCCGTAGACAAGCAGGCGAGCAGTGAAATGGCGATCTTCCAACAGGCCCGGGTACATAGCGATGTTTCACACTGACCTTGCGCTTTTGCCCGGCCTGTGATTAATTTCACCTGTCAAAATGTTCACCCAGAGAATTCCTCTCTCAAATGTTTGCCGGTTCAGTTTTAATCTCTCGCATGTAAAAATATGAATATATAAACTTAGGCACGACGGGAGATATAAGTGAGTGCCTCGTGGCAGATAAACCAGGGATTGCTGTAACTTAATTCCTCACTATATAGTACTGAAAACGGTGCATAGAAGTTACCTGTTCTATGTACATTTAACCCTCTGACACCATGTAAAAAATACAACACTTGTGTCCAAAACGGTTCCCTGCCCTAAATAGTGCTAATTTTTATAATATGATCATTTTTTTTCCACTTTCAAAGGTTGAAATCTTTAATGAACTTCTTTCCTGACCAGAACTATAAAATTGTATTGATCCTGACACTATTCTTGTACAATTTTAAGCCTTTTTTTAGTAAAAGCATCCCCTATTTTAATGAGAAAAGCAGAAAATATGCAATATTTTCCAAAAATAAAGTGCAAAGTGGATTATTTGAGTTGGCGTTATTAGAGCCTTGTATGCATGTAATTTTTAATGTATTTCAATTGTCATGCAGCAACCAGGAATGGAGCAACAGAGCGCCACTAAAACCTCTATATAGAAGAGCCCTGGAGGGCCGTGATGGTAAAACATGTAAATTCTTGTAAAATGTCACATTATTCAATTTTTAACCCAGAAGCTCAGATTGAGGTGGTAGCTATATTTATCACATATGATGCCTAAATGAAAGCATATCCAGAACATGAAATTTGAATGGAAGTCACCATGTCAAATTTGGTCCTTAAATGTGCAGCCGTATGTAAAATTTTGCAAGAAATGTCAAAAGTGGAACCAAATGATGTCAGGGGGTTAAAGGAGACATATTGTACCCATGTTTGACAAGCTAATGTACGTCTTTCATGGCCCCAAATATGTATTTTAAGAGAGCAGCTGCTTCAGTGTCCTTTCATTTAAACGTGGGGTTGCTAGGGCTACGTGTGCACTGGGTGCAGATGAAGATTGAGACCTTCAGAGATTCTGTAGATGCCACTATCATCTCTATCTCTGGTAACAATGGGGAGGTTGTGAACTGATGTCTTATCTCTGTCATGTAATTCCTTGTTCAACTGGTTGCGAGGCAGAAGTCAGTCGACTTGGCCTTGATCAGGTACTGATGAATTTGCTGGAAGTTCTGTGTGACGATTTCTGCATTTGAGCATTGGGACAAATATTCAAATTTTGCTCCTTTTAGTCCTTATGGTGTTACCGTATTTGTATGCGTGACAGTGATCTGAACCCAAGCGCATTCAGGAGCCAAAGCACAACTCAATAGACTGAGATCTGGCAGTAATCGGTCCCTTTAATCAAAGCAGTTTTTAAAAAATCAAGTCCAAAGGGAAAGGTACAGTAGATCAATGAGTAGCAGAAGGCAGGCAGGAGGACGGCGCAGGAGGAGGCAATATGAGAGGACCGAGCAAATACAAACGAGCAGGGGAAATGTAGTGATGTAGAGATGAAGCCTCATGAAGCATTGAAGCTTTTCATCAACTTGGTTCAGTCCAGTGCAAAGCTTCACGAGGCTTCATTTGCTCTACTACTCCATCTACTGGCAAAATCAATTAAAATCAAGCTGTGGTTTGAGTGTACTTTTGCACTGAATTGAATAAAGTTACTTTCCATGACGTCAGTAAATATGATGCACTCATTTTCATAGTGTTTTATGCAGCTGCCATCAGAGGCAGCTCTCACTTCTCTCACTCGCTCTCTCTAAACTCTCCAAACTATCTGTGAACTATCTAAACGCTGTCCAAACTCTGGAATCCAAACCAGCAAAACTCTATCCGCACTCTGAACTGACCCAAACTCTCCTACAAAAACCCACATATTGAACGGAGCCTGACGGGTTTATATCGCTGTCGAGCCTCTTGACAAATCTGAACCACTTCCTGAAGCAGGCACGTGGTACAGCCAGGCAGCGAGGCTTTGGACGTCATCATCCCCCGAATTAAGCAAGCCTCGATACGTGCTTTGCGGAAACGCTCCCTCCATTACTCGACACACGCTTCGAAGCCTCGACACATCTCGTAGCATCACTACGGGAAACGGGCAGAAAGCTGGTCACACACAGGCACAAGGAATTAAGAGTCAACAAACCCAAGGTGGATCAAACTTTTGCACAGTACTGTACACAATGGGATGGAGTTATGGTAAGATGCAGTAAATGTTTAGAGAATAGTGATACACCAAGGGGCACCAATTTAGCAAAGCTCTTCCAAAAAGTTAAATGTCAAAATTGTTAAAAGTAGAAGTAAGCAGTGGAATCTGGGTGACAGCATCTGTCAGTGATGAATGTATGTCCTGTAAGATCTTCTGACTCATTAATAAGCCACCCTCTCCTCTTTCCACAGCCCTCAAGATGAAAATCAAGGAGGTGAAAAAGGAGAAGGGCGACAGGAAGCTGATCGCAGCACAAAAGAAGAAGAAGGTGTTAAAGCAGGGCGTTCTCCGGAAGAAAGACCTGAAGAAGCTGACCCTGTACATCAAAAACGGCGCCAACTGCCCGTGCTCCCAGCTCGACAGCCTGGGCTCCAACTTCCTCATCATGGGCCGCAAAGTGGACCAACAGCTGCTGCTCATGTCCATTCACAAGTGGGACAAGAAGAGCAAGGAGCTAAAGTTCGCCATCAAGTACATGAAGTCCCATCAGTGTCCCACCTATCACACTGTGTTCCAGTGACGCCGCTCGCAGCACTGAATTCACCACGGCTCCGTACATTCCATCCTGTTCTGCAAAATACAAATTCTTCTTAAATAGTACATGTTTAAATCCCACATGCCTGCAAGGTCTCTTACACTACCGGGTGGTTTACGTTCAGGTAGTTGAAATGGTTGATCTCTGTTTAAGTAATTCAGAAGAAGTGCACATTCCCTAGCTTCATTGAAACATCTGATTTATAGACGTCTGTCCATTATGTTCACAAGAAGCCACAGATTGTAAAATAATCATCTTGAGAAAATGATACATCAGTTCAACAGACACATCCTCTGCAACCCCAAATTATAAAAAGACTGGACAGTATGGAAAATACCAATAACAAAGGGTTGTTTTTAAGGTTTACATTGACTTGCAGATACTTGCAGACAGTATAAACACAATAAATTGTTTGGTTTTGTCAGTGTAATTTTATTTGAAAGTACACAGCTTTTCCTCAAATTCAGGTCTGTTGTGTGACATCATTCAGACTTAGAATCATTCAAAAACAGGGTGATTGGAAACGGCTGAGGTGAGCAGGTGATTTTAAACCTGATTTCATTAAATACACACAAATTTGCAGAAATCTCCAAAAACAAAAGGTACTACCAAACATAGGCAATACAAACCTAGATCTGCCTACTGTAGCACTCCCTTAGTTCATATTAGCACAACAGCTTGTGGTGTGTGTGTGTGTGGGTGTGTGTGTGTATGTATGAAGATGACCTGTGCCAGTTTCCTGGTTTTGGACTGGACAGGCTGATTAATATAATGAACATGTGATTCCTGTATCACTGATAGATTCATAGAGATTTGGCAATGCATTGTTATATTTACAACACATTGTCTGTAAGTATAACTCTGACATGTAGAGTTATACTTACAGACACACTGGAAAATACTTAGTGTGACCTAAGGATGCCTTACTTTAACCTCCAGATGTGAGTTTGACTTCTGTTTACATTTGCAGGTGGCACAGTTGTGCAGGGGTTAGCATCAGCACCTCGCAGCAAGAAGGTCCTGGGTTTGATTCTAACACTGACCTGCAGGGTCTTTATCCAGATCCTTGGAGATTTTATTTTGTAATTAATACCACAAAATAAAATTCGACGGGCATTGCTTGGACAGCTCTGGTCTTCTCTCTTCTCCAGTTGCGTAAAAGCGAAGCCTCACCTCTCCATCCCCCGAAAACAGGCAGCAGCCAGAAGCACTGCAGTTAAACCATGGAAACAAAGTTAAACATGCAACTGCGCTGCCAAATGGCTTGTTCTAAGATTAGTAAAGTGGACTATGACAACAGAGAGTTCAAGGATGAGTGGACGCAGAAAACGCTGTGGCCGTCATAGAAATTGGCAACGTTAAATGCCACTATAATACTAAACGTAAGAACTTTGAAGAAGCTTAACCGTAGCACTCCAAGGCAGGGACGATAAAAATAAACAAACACAAAGTCCAGTATGATCACTCACAAAGTCCTCACCCAGTCCTTCACTGCTCACCAGCGTGTATATGAGTGAAACCCTTTTATCGGCGAAAGAATAGTGATGGACTGTAAGAATAAAATTGCTGAAACACGGCAAGAAGAAATCCTGGGAAAAACAAAGCAAATTCCCCTATTGACTACAACAACTATATGCACAAATTAAATATTATCCAGTCACAACTTGAAGCATCCATTCACAGTGCACCACAGTGTAGCCTCAGTGGCTGATGAGTCAACTGATATCAGTGATAAAACCCAACCATTGGTGCATGATGTTTCCTTTTTGTGAGACTGTACAAGATAAAAAAAAGTTCTTTAGGGAACTTTAGGAAAGTACATGTTAAAGATGCGTTTTTATGTCATCAATTTCCTGTTTGAACAAGCGTGTGACTATGAAATGCACTTGAGTTGAAGACGTTTAAAACAATGTTGAAGCTGACACTATATTTTTTCCACAAAGCATTTCAATCATAGTCATGTGTTATATCTTGTGGTTACCGACCCCACAGAGGGACAGAGTTGAGTAACTGGATCCCCCCGAATTTTAGTTCAATACCCCTACCCTAGAGGTCACCCTCTGGGAAACTGGATGGAAGGATGGAAGTTCTGCTACAAGCACACACTAAACACAACAACATCAAAATACAAAAAAGCAGCGTTACCCTAAATTGCCCATAGATATGAATGTTTGTGTGAATAGTTGTCTGTGTCTACATGTCAGCCCTACGCCTTCGCCCTGAGCCACCTGGGATAGGCTCCAGCACCCACAACCCTTATGAGGATTGAGGGGTAGAAAATGAATGAATGTTAATATTTTCATAGTGGTGGATGGAAATGCCCGTAAATATGCATTTATTTCAGTTGAATTTCTGAAATACAGTTTATATTTGTGATACATTTGGATATACGTACACATCATAGTAATAATATGATTCAAGAATGTGTATTTTAATGTGGCGACTTTCCTCCTGATGGTCTAAACCTCTCCTCACCTGCTCCTCGTGTGCAAAATCATATTTAAAATCCCCTGTTCAAGTCAGCCGTTCTTTTCAAATGATGTTCCTGCTTTCTCCGCCCTCCACTGGTTCATACTGGCTCTAATTAAATGCAGGTCAATGTAAATTTTTAAAAAGGCACCATTATTTTTTACAGCTGCCTACAGAAATGGGAAGTGATGTGTATGAGTCAGGAAAATCTATTTGATTATGTAACGATCCTGGGGGCAGAATAGGAATGCAGGATTGCAGGATGGGTGGTGGTGGTGGTCATGGTGGTGTGTGTGGGAGTG
>JAQQAE010010815.1:0-13907 GCA_029823295.1 Pseudamia nigra | reverse complement strand
GGCCGCCTACCCTGAGCCGCTGGTTCTGCTGGAGGTTTTTCTCTTCTGTTAAAAGAAGTTTTTCCTCCCCCGTCGCCGTTGTCTTGCTCTCGGTGGTTCTGTTGGTTTACTCTGTATAGTCATGAGGTTTCGGCTTCGAATTGTGGAGCGCCTAGAGATAATCAGCGATTATGATTGGCGCTATACAAATACAGATTGAATTAAAGATTGAATTGAATAAAAAATATTCCGCAAATCATGACCTGGAAGTTTTCATTGACTGCCAGTATTCAATACATCCTTTAAATAGCAGACCTCAACGTTCCCTCCCTGCATAAGATGAATTTACTCATACTTTGCACGCCTCATGGAAGCTTTCGGTGGGCTGGATAAAGTTCACAGCCGCCAGTTGATCACTGATGAATAGGGAGGCGCCTGTATCCGACTTTCTTTAGTCTCTTCACAACTTTCATTACGAGCTGCCTGTACTGTACATATCAAAGCCCCCGGTCTCGCTTAAACAATCTTCCATTCCAATTTCATTCTCATTACCCGCCACACACACTCTGCCCTTTATCTTATGACTACTGTGGGAGTTAAAACACAGTGTTTCATAAAGACCACGGCGGTGGCTCCCTGCCAGCAGTGGCCACAGCCCCGCCAACCATTTGGATTAATACAGTGTTCATTGTTTCATTCAGAGGAGTCTCCATGAAGGTCATTCAGTTATTTCCTCGGCCACCGCTGAGCGCTACTGAAGTGGTCCGATTGTAAAAATGGATTATGTGCAGCCATCTGTTTTGCGATTAACAATGGCTGGGTTAGCACCTTATTCAAGATCATAAAACTATCGGATGGTTTCAAAGTGAAGACTTGTGCATATGTACACAGAAACAATGAAACTAATGAGGAGTGCATCAAAATGGAACCAGCACAATATTAAATCAATCCTCAGTGTAATGTTACATTATTAAGACACCAAAGATGGATTTAATCATTCTCGTGTGGAGTTTATTACTCTATATTTAGTCATGTACTTGAAAACTGGAATGGTGAACATTTATATTAACTACAAATGAAAAATAAGAATGGGATGCGACGAAAAAAGAAAACTCTACATTTGACTTAAAGATGACATCTTACATTGTAGTTTATATTCTATTATTTTGTTCACTTTTATTCATTTTATTTCATTCATTTAGTCAGTTTTGTTCATTTTCTTAAGTATGTTACTCTTTTTTTGTTCATATTGTGGCGATTTTGATAATTTTCGAAATTTGCCTGTTGCTCCTTTGTTAATTTGAGTTGTTTTTGTTCATTGGCTATATTATTTTGGTCACATCTTAATAATTTGTTTATTTTGTGTTTGTTATTTCAGTCATTGTCTGGATCGTTATGAACATATATAGACGAGTTGTATCCATTTTGTAGAATAATTTTCTTTATTTGTTCACTAATTTGTTAACAAGTATTGTGTCATTTTTTGTTCATTGCCTGGATTGTTTACTTCATTTTGTGGCTACTTCGATAATTTTAATGATATTAAAACTTGTGTTCATTTTGAATTATTTTATACTCTGTATTTAAAGGTACTGACAAAATCATGTATGCATTTTGTTCAAAACAGTAAAGACTAATTTACTGCATTTAATAGGTTATGATGTTCATTTTCAAAAAAATTAGTTTGGTTGCTTCTAGTCAGTGTACTTTTTCCGTTTTTGTTCATTGTCCGTGTTATTTGCATCGTCTGATGGCTACTTCCAGCAGGATAATTCACCATGTCACAAAGCTGAAATCATGTCATACTCGTTTCTCGAACATGACAGTGAGTTTGCCAACCAAGCACCTTTGGGATATTGTGAAATGGGAGATTAGCATCGTGGATGTGCAGTTGACAAATTGGCAGTAACTGTGTGTTGTCATCATGTCAGTCCGGACAAAAATCTCTGGTTAATGATTCCCGCACTTTGTTGAATTTATGCCATAAAGAATTAAGCAAGTTCTGAATGTAAAAGTTGGCCCCACCCAGTACTAGCAAGGTGTATCTGATAAAGTGGCCAGTAAGTGTATATTTACCAAGCTTTGAAAAAAATATTTGCCTATATTGAAGTAGATACAAAATGCTTTATGAGCAACAAGGCAGCACCAGATGAGAATCAGGGAAGTTGTGAGCAGGGTTCAAAGTCCCAAATGTTCCACATTATCTCCATCATTATCCGCAATCAGTCACACTAGAAATGGTCCATTAACATTTATAAAGTATGCACTCCAGCACAGCTTCTCAAATTGAACCTAAAGAATGAAAAGGCACAATATTTTTAATTCAGTGTTCGTCGAGTAAAATGAGTGTAAAAATAGAATCACTCAAGAGTAAAGTAAGTGACTGTGGGGAAACACAAGTGAAAATGAGGGGTCCGCTTGTTTTTTAATTCTAAGAAATTCCTAAGAAAACTGTACAGCTCAAATTGTGTCACTTTGGCAGAATCTGTGTCGCAGAGTCTACTGATGTGTGACTGAACCCTGAACCCTTGTTTGTGAGTTTTACTCCCACGTGTGCGATCGCATTACTTTGTCATCATCCATCCATCCTCTTCCACTAATCCTGGTCAGGGTCACGAGGGCAGCAGCCTAAGCAGAGAAGCCCAGACTCCCCCCCCCCCAGCCACCTCCTCTGGGAGGTCCCCCGCTGAGAGACACAGTCCCTACAGCGTGTCCTGGGTCTGCCCTAGGGACGTGTCCTGGGTCCTCCCAGTTGGAGTTAGTTTTGGCAACCGGGGGTGGGACCACCCAGGCCCCTGCCTTCCTGAGCCACACAACCCTTCCTGCGGGTGGGGGGCCCACGGGAAGGCATGGTCATAAGGGTTTTCTGAATTGCTGTTAGTCTGAACTGTCACCTAGGACCAATTTACCGTGGGAGACCCTAGCAGGGGCAAATTGCCCCTGACAACATAGGTCCTCGGATCACTCAGGCACACAAACTCCTCCACCGTGATGAGGTGGCAATTCAAAAGGGGGGCTTTGACATCACTGAGGCAAATTTAAATTGATGCCATTTATTTTGATGATCTGAAACACTGACATGTCATAAATGTACAAAAAAAAGTCAGAAAAGGGGAAAATATTTTAATAGTGCTGTATATTGACTTTAACACTATTATATCAAAATACATCAAATAAACCAAATTGATAGTCATTATCAACATTATTAAATATCACAGAAATATTAGAAAATATTCACATCATAACAATTTATTCCACGTCTGTACAATACGCACGCTTAGCTTCTTTCCATCCCTTTTAAACATGTTATGAATTGTGATTGCGTTTATCATTTGTCTTCTGTTTTTGTGCTTGTTGTATTGATTTATCACATTCAAATAAATCCTTCATTCATTCCTACACGTCTACAGTCCTGGCCTTTTCCATTTACAAAGGAGTAAAGTACAATATTACATCCTGTGCAAACAATTCAACAACTGAAAATGGGAAAAACATAGAAAATGGTACATTCAAGCCTAAAAGGGTGAAATTCCTGAGGAAACAAAAAGGCTTTTTGTACATCCGGACCTGAGAAGTGTGCTATTGAACCATTTTCGGTTCAGTTGCACATCTGAAAAATGGAATGAACGTGTCCTGATGTGCAGTTGCCAAGTGCGATCGGACACATGTGCCTTAAGGCCTGTGTCATCTCTGTCAAATTACATGTAGGGGCTTGATTTTCCTGTGTTTTAGGGGTCATTATACAATGACCCTGCTTCAATTTCCTGCACAGTGGTTCTCCATCGGTGAGTCAGGACAGAAAAGTGGACTTTTTTGTTTTTCCGTTTGACTTTTACAGGGGTCGCCACTTATAACACAGATGATGAGTTAAAATGCTGCAGTATGTTTTCATTATTGTTTTGGTTTACTTAATTAATTTTGTGAATGTTGTTACATTTCTTGAATATTTAAATCATTCCCAATCATTTCATGTTTTATTTTGTTGAATTTCATATGTTTTATAATTTTTTATAATTTTTTATTAATTTAGTGAATCCATTCGTTAAATATCATAAATGTTTTTGAACATTTCATTAGATTATAAAATCATTAGATTCATTACATTATAAAATTGGTTGTCAGCTTGATGACCACTAGAAAACGTGGGTCACAAGCGAGCGGCGACGTCTGTGGACGAGCAGTGAGCTTAATGGCATCACAGACTGCTGTACCGTCAGTGTCCACCGGGGGCTGGCTCCAAAAGGGAGTCAAAAAACATATTTATAGCCTAGTACAGACACTTTTGGCCTCTATTTGAACATTGTACAGGGGGTGATGTTTTTTAAATTGTCCGTTTAGATGATGCCAAAGCTGATATTTACATATATACAGTACAGCGGTTCCCCGGGTTACGAGTGCTTTGACATATGAGTTTTTCGAGTTGCGAGGAAGACGTTGGGCAAAATTTTGTGCTGGCTCATGTGCAAAACTCGGGTTATGAGTAAAGTAATTCTTCTCAGCTTCTCTCGGCACAGAGCCACCAGCAACTATGGGGGAACAGAAGAATAGAAGAAAAAGAACAGAACAGAACATAAAGACCGAAAGATTAACAGAAATGGCTCAATATTTTGAGGACAGTCTGTGCCATAGATTGTATATATTATTGTCATCTTCGTTGTCATAGCCTTCGGATGCGCTAAAACTTTACCAAGCAGTGCTAAACAAAATCATATTATAGTGTTGTTAGTGTAAACACTTAACCACAACTGCAGTCAAGTGTCTCTCAGGTAAAATATGTCCATGTTGAATAAATAGAAGACGTGAAGGTCTGACTCGGTCCGACTCCACCAGAAGACTAGTTACCGTAGCAACATGTAGTGGCACGGCAGTGAAATGTTGGATTATTTGCCATAATACCTTAATAACGGAGCAAAAAGTTAAAGATGGAAGTGCCTCCACCATTTGGCTAGTTCCGATCAGAAGGCTGCCAAAGAGTTCGTTAAGCTTCCTCAACAAAAGAATTCACTTCTTCAACAAGTGTTTAATTGTGACGAGACAGGGCTGTTCTGTAAAAAAATGCCATGGAGGACATTCATCACTGCCAAGAAGAAGAAACTGGCAAAGCTAAAGCTGCAGCTGTAGCAGATGACGCAGGTGAATGGATTCTACAACAGAAGTTCTGCAGCACTCGATGCTTTGGAGTAAAGACGTATTAACCATTTGTTTTTTTTGTTTTTTTTTGCCCATTTGTGTTTTTTTGTTGAGTATGTGGTTAACTTCTGTTCGCTGTCTGGATCATTTTGTTAATTTTTATTATTTTCACTCATTTTGGTAAATTTGGTCATTTATATTTTTATATTATTTAATATTTTGTTCCCCTTTTCACTATTTTTGTTAGTTTGTGTTTTTTGTTGTGCATTCTTTTGTTCGTTTCTGCAAATTTTCTTGATTATTTGTCCATTTTTATTCATTTTGTGAATGTTTGTTTCATTTCTGAGCATTTTGTACATTGTTCATTTGGTTAATTTAATGCCTATTGGGATGAGAAGCGTGCGATTCAACTTGTTTTCACAATAATCAATAGTATCTAATCGCAATATCAAATAAAATCGGCACCCAAATATTGTGATAAAATCGAATTGTAGCAAAAGCATGTTGTCCCAGCCCTACTGTATGGGCATCTACTGTACTTGTTGAGAATCTCCTGTTGTGTAGGTTGTTTTCACACCATGCGGTGGCTGGATACATGTGTGATTTTGTCGGGTTGTGTGGCTACATGACAGAGAACCTTCAAATGGCTGACAGGTGTATTTTCAGTCATTGTAGACGTAGTAATAATAGTGGCAGAAGTACAGTCGCAACAAGAAACCGACTGTGTTTGAGGATTTCAGCACCATGGAGAGCGACAGCGTGTTTCAGAGAAAACAGGACAAAAAGGGAAACCGTGGACGAATTAAAAGTGAAAACAGTGACGATCGGGCTCTCGCCAACCCGTGCAACTCGGACCAGGCAGCCGTCAGGGGGTCCACGCCACTAGAGGAGGGCGCCAGCGTTCTACGTTACACGGGGTCTGTAGTTAAGCGATTTTTTTACAGCACCCAGGCCTTTTTCAGGTCTGACGTAGACATAATAATAGTGTATAATAATCACAGGACTGAAATTCTTCTCCCGTTCGGATTTTCCATTCACATCTGACCTGCCAAATCAGATCCAATGTGATCACATGTGAACAGCTCATACATAAGGTCTTTAAAACCCCAGTTCACATTCCTGTTTGAGATTTCTAAACAATTTTGTTCATTTATGTTTGTCTTCTGGATTACCTTGTTTCCTTTTTTTCATTATTTTTCTTCACTGTTGCTCATCGAGCATACGTTCATTATCATTTTGTGATTATTTACTTCATTCGTCGTTACATTTCTCAATAATTTAGTTATTTTAAGATTGATTTGTGGATTTATTTTGGGCATTTTTGAATTTTTTTATTACTTTGTTTATTTGATTCCATTGTTGCTAAATGAAGGTTATTTGATTAAGTTTGTATTTTGTTCATTAGTTTGAATTAATTTTGTTTGTCTCTCTCCATTTCCTCCACTTTTGCTCATTTTGTGGATTTGGTTCATATTATGTAATTATTTTCTTTATTTTGGTATATTTTGTTTACCAGGTGGTTTATTTTTCTATTACTTTATCCAATTTGTGATTGTTTATTTTAATTTGTCCTCTTTTGTCCATTTGTCGATGCATTTATCCTATCTATCATTTTACACATTATTTTCATTTCTGTTCATTTTGTTGATGATGTTCACTTTTTGTTAAGTTTCAGTCGTTTTGTTCATTTTATGGAGTTTGGTTTTCCACGTTGCTGTTCATTTTGCTTGTCTTGTGGATTATTTTGTTAAGCTTTGTTCATCTTTCAAGTTATTTTTCTTCATTCTGAGGTTATGCTGTTTATTTTCTTGACAATTTTCTAAGCAATAAATTTACATAGTTTCATGCACCCTAACATATTTTACATTTAACTAGTAAAACATAAAAATAATGGGGTTATGCAGATTTTTTTTTCCACTTTTCTTACATTTTGTTCATTTACTCAGTTATTTTGTCAGTTGTTGCTCCTTTTTTATGGACTTTTGTAGAAGCTGGTACATTAGCAACTCTCCAGAGTACAGAAAACCCAGTGTTTGATGCTAAGAATTTCCGGGAGTATCCCGAGATAGCAAACTTAAATGCTGGTCAGGAGTCAATGTTCCGTTTTCTCGGAACACTGTCTCGTAAGACAATCATGTATTAGAATATACAGAATGTGTCATATATGAAGTAAATAATGCAAACATGTTCCTTAGAAAGTCATGAAAGAGACTGAATTATACTAGTGAGTGCATGTAAAAACAGAAAAAGATGGTCATGCCTTGGTTGTTTCGTGTTAATGTCCTTCCCATCAAGGTGAAATTCATTCAGTTGAATCATGTGACACTGTTTGCATATGTGTGTGTTAATCTTTTATAACCTGTGTCCACACACTATTCAAATGTGTTCTCAGAGGGAGAATGTTAAACTCCACAAAGGAGGAGCCTCGCTACCCATTATGTTTGTAATTCTCAGCGACAGAAGCGCGAGCTAGAGCCAAGGAAAGAACAGATTGATGACCTCTGCAAGGCAAAAATCTGTTGGAAATAAAAAATAAAAAAATCACACCATGTTCAGCCTGTTGCCGTGTGTTTTTGCTAGAATTATTTTTATTGAAGTTCAAATTGCTTTTGGTGGGAACTGTTTTTCGGTTTTGCTAATACCCTCTGCATATCTTAACCTACAAAAATACCAGGGAAATAGTGACAGATAAAAACTAAATGTAATGATGACTATAACCCCATTTGCAATGAAGGTGGGTCACGGTGTTAAATGTTAATAGAAACAGAATGCGATGATTTGTGAAGCACTACGTATAAACCAGGTCCAGAAAAAACACCACCTTCTCTAGGACCCAGGATTCATGTCCTGTGTGTCCTCACTGTTTTTGGAAATCACAGATGCTGTGTCCTTCAGGCTAAAAAAAAAAAAGAGAGGGATAATCTGGCTTGTTGTCAGCATTCAGTTCAAAAACCAGCATCTGTGGAGGCGCACGGAGGTGCATTTGCTGCACCTGGATAACCTGCACAATTCTGAACACAACCTCTTTTTCAGGGAAGTCTTTGTTTATTTCAGCAACTGCACAAAACTACGTTCTTCATGTATTCCAACAGCATGGCCCTCAAGTAAAACAGTCCAGGTGCTGAACTGGCCTGATGCAGTCTTGGCTGGTTACCTATTAAAAATGTTTGCCGCATTGTGCAACACAAAATATAACAAAACGATCCAGAGCTGTTGGACGAAGGGGCAACAAGGGGAATGTTCTACTTTCAAAATGCCAGCAATTAGTCTTCTCAGCTGCCAAATGCTGAGTGTTGTTAAAAAAAAGAGGCAACAAAATGTCGTGGTAAACATGACCCTGGTTCAAGATTTAAAATTTATTGCTGGCATCAAATTCAAAATGAGGATGTCATTTCCAAAAACAAAATTCTCAGCGTGTCTCTACATGAACATTTGAAAAAATGGAATGTGTGGGGAGTTCTGGTGACTCTCCTGGTACTACACACTCACACGGCTCAGGCCTAAACGACCCACAGTCCTTTGCTGCATGTCACTCCCATATCTCCTGTCTTTCTACATCCTAAAAATAAATACATTTCAGGAATTGCAAATCATCACGTTTTCTTTCCATTTACATCTTACACAGTTACACTGGGTGACGGGGTTGTAAATTGCAACAGTGTTAATTCTGCAGAGAGCAGGTGTTTTGTACCTGTAGACGGTGGTTTGAGGCGGACCGTACATCCACGGCTGCAGCTCCAGGCTGGGATACTCGGAGAACGGCGGGACGATGAGCGAGAAGATCAGCGACAGACACACGAAAACAGCGGGTAGGACCACCTACGTAGGACAACGGAGACGGACGGAAGGTCAGGATTTAATGCAACAACGTGTCCCTGTTCCTGCGTCAAAGCCTTTGTGGAATGATGAAATGATGTGAGATTAAATTCCATGTCAATATATCGCTTGCTGGTTTTGTCCTTGAAGTCCTTTCATGTGGAACGCACACTTTTTTTTAGAAAATGAATGATTTTTCTAAACATCTGCAACATAAATAAAGGCATTAATCATTCATATTACACTAGAATGAATATCACACCAACTGACGTAAGTTTATTCAGCAAACATTTTTTTGAATGTTACACTTGCCATCAGTAACGAAATGCATAGTTTTGATATGAAACGTTTGCGTGAGAGCTTTAAGACTCGATGGCATCTGGTCTAAAACTTTTCATTCTTATGAACACATGCACTGATATTCAAAGGATAACATTTATTTGTTTTACATACAAAAAATTAATTTTGCGCTGACGACCTTTTGTACACTACTTTTACTCAGTTTGAACTTTTCAAAATGTAGAAAAATACTACTAACTTCAATTTCTGAAGCATCTTTCAAGACACCCAGAGCTCTTAACGATGATGTTAGAATAAAACCAATAAACAGAAAAAAAACCTGATGTGCTGTCAATAAACATTCCGGTCTGTGGTTTGTGGAAAACAACAAGAAACTGATGGACATTCAATGGAAAATCTGTGAAGCTGAAAATAAAATCGTTTTTGAGACTAAATTCCTAGAAGTTACTGTATAATCAACCATAAACTTCTATAAAAACAATATATTGATTAAATTAAACCAAGAGATTAAAGTAAATAGCAATCCTGTATAAATGTGAGCATTGCATTGTGTTTACAGTTCATTGCGCCACTTTATACTTAAAATAAATTCAGTAGTTTTACTATTCAGTGTTACTAAAAGGTTGTTTATTACAATCATACATTCATGCTAGAAAATTGCCATAAGTTTTAAAAGGCAGCCACTACCACAGTATTTTTAAATGCTGAAGAAGGAATATGATGTGTGCTGTTTGTTGCTTCTTCTCTTTTGTCTCCTCTGTCCACATCTCAGTTCTGCTGCAGGTTTTTCTCCTCTGTAAAGAAAGTTTTACCTCTTCACCCTGCGCTTCCTCTCTGAGGTTTTACTGGGTTCAACGTCAATATAGTCTGAACTTCTACACATCATCAAGCAAGACATGTCACAGCAACATCACCCTTCTGAGCGTGTGGTCTGAATATGTGAATGTGAAAAACCTTGAGATAAGTGCACATAATGATTGCTACTACATAAATGATAATGTGTTTTTTTTGTAACACAGGGGTTATGAAAACTCCCCACTGATAGTATATATGACACTTGAGACACTTGTCACGTGCAAGTAACCACAATAAATGTCCGGCATGCAGAAATAGATACTGCACCAAGGAAGGCGCTGCACCCTACACTTGAATGGAATCGGTCATGACAGGATCATTGATGCCCCCGCATACGGGTCTGGCCCATTAAAACAGGTCTGGAGAAAAGAGCCTGAACAGACTGAGGATGTCATCATCAGAATGCACTGACGCCGTTTGAATGCAAGCTTGCTTCTGCATGTCCCATCATTGAATTTAGTAAAACATGGCTGACACTCCTTATTGAATCGCTTTCTCTGGAAATAAATACAACTGACCTGGAATGAACTGAATTACAGCGCGACTTGTTTATTTGAAAGGGTAACAAGCACAAATGATCTTTTCTGTTTTTCCTTTTTTTGTGGGTGGCAGCTTAAACTGATAATAATGTAAGCAGACACATATGAGCCTTTTGCTTCTGCCTGAGCCTTTTCAGTCGCTACACAGACTGTAGCGTTTTATTCTGTTCACACTTACGTACTGTGTGCTGACAAAATAATACAATCAGTGCACAGAAATACATTGGATACGTTTCTTCACCTGAAAAATCTATGTGTAAATTAAATAAATGAATGTTGTCAGATATACCCCCCACTATTATGGATAAGACAATTTCCAGACAACTTGATTAAATTCTGTAATAAAAACTTGTTGAATGCTGGAAGCTTGTTTGCTACAGAAACAAGCTGTAATAATAATTATATTCTAATAATAAAAGGTAATGCACAATACAGCATGTCAATATTATGAGCAACAATTACTGTGCAGTCCTCCCGCTTGAAAAGAAAGCAGCCTGCATTGTTGTGTTAGTTTCAAAGGAATTTGCTGCATGTGAATGTGTCCAAGCATGACACCACAAGATCCAACCGCAGATGAGTTTCATCATTTTCCTCCCACAGCCCTTGTACTGTCATTACATGCTCCAAAATGACTGATGCAATCAACAATAGCGTGCCGCCACAGCGATAACGTGTGCACATTAATATGCTCACCGTGACTTGTTTGGGCTTCTCTGCATGCTTTATGAGCTTGATTAAACACTTCCAACACAGCCGCCATCATCAGGCTACTCCAAATAATTAGTTTCCCGCTATTATCTTGTCTTTTGTGTTATTTTTTAATACCAGGCACTCCACTACCCCCGATCCTTCTCGCCCTCCATCCAGTCCTCAACTCGCCGTCATGTAATTCCCTTTTCAGTTCATTGTTTGAGCTGACAAAAAGGTCAGTGGGAAAAATGTGGGATATCTTCAATGTTTAATCACTTGTAGGTGGGGGGAGGGCCGCGCACACTTGATTAATTGCAGGGCATGCAATTTGCCAGGACAATTCAAGACACTACAACTGAAAAACCCAAATTTGCTGTGTGGAACTAGGGCTACGGCAAGAAAGATAAAGAGGCTGAAAAGCTTAACAGCAAAAAAAAAAAAAAAAAATGCATGAACAATTCTTTTTTTTTGACGCACTTTGTCTCTTTCTCTCTCAGTAATTGCAGGTGACAGCTGGTACTTCTTTCATTGAGAGAGATCTGTAAAAAAAAACGGCAGAAGTCATTACGCTCACAAAGCCGAAGCGCTCCCATGAACAATGCATGAGTTTATTGCTTTCACGAGTTCAATGAGGATTAAAAGAAAAAGGGAATGGGATTATATGCAAAACGCCAATAAACACAAAACACAATTAAGATGCGATTTATTTTCTGCAAAGTCAAATGGATCATTAGATTGAGCCTGTTTCCTCCATTCAATTTCATTTGTAAATAAGAGCAATATTACCACTCCATGATGTTAAATAGATATCAACCCGAATCATTTCCTTGTTTACATGTTTTTCACACCTTTCAAAATATAAGAAACGGTGTAATTATTATCATCTATGGGGAGAAAACAAAGCTGAACACAGTGAAAACACCATCCTTTATATGGTATCAACACATTTTAACATAGACATGACAGGGCTTTTCAGGTCTTTATGATGCCTACAAAAAGGAAACAATACAATTATTGTAAGAAAAAAAAACAAACAAAAGACGAGTCTACAAGGAGGTTTTATCAAGGTGTGTTGGTGACATAAATGTCTGTGGAAAATTCTTCTGCTTCAGCAGGACTGTAGGCGTAAAACTGCCAGTAATAGGTGGGACGGCCCGGGGGCTTTGGCAGAATGGACTTTAGTGCATACAGTGTTCAAAATTAACTTCATGACTCATCGGGATCAACGTGGAAAAAAATCCACTGACCAACCATATTTTGGTCTGTCATAAATGTACTGTATGCATATCAGATAGAACTCTAATATTTAATTATTAACAAAGTCTGCAGTCAAACATCGTGTTGCTCTGGGACCTGGAAAATAAGAACACTGTGGCATTTGCAGAAAAAGATTAGATTTTTTTTTTTTAATAAACAAATATTCAAAGCTCTTGAGATTTTCCTTAAAGTAATGACTGACTGTCTCTGTTTTACTCAACTGAGTGTTTGTTTATGACAATGTTTTCTCTAGATTCATAGCTCTGGGAATTATTCAGGGGATGCTAAAATCTTTTTAACAGTCTTTACGCTGTAATTCCTTAAACTTATGTAACCTACATGCAAAGCTCTTATCCTCTCACACACACACACACACACACACACAAATGTGTGTCATATATATGAGCTTCTCAGATCTTTAGTGATGAAGCTTCTGCTGTTAAAGACTGAAACTGGTCAATTTTATTTTTGATGAAGCAAAACAGCACTTCTATAAAACTGATAAACAGAATCATGACAGTCGGGCCTATGTTTATATATCATATTACTAAGGATTTACGTGTGGAGTCTTAACATAAGATCATATTGTTTTACTTTACTTTATTGAGTGCCCATTTTTACTAAAAGACATTGTTTTTTTCTGATTTTCCTATTTTTTTTTACACATTTGTATATGATCTGTTATAATTCATATTCATTCTAATCTTCTTAATTTTACTATTCTTATGAATTTTGTGAATCGATACATGCACACAGTAAAATTAAAAATGGCAACATATATACCTATTATATAAGAAAGGTAACCTAAAATGACTTCTGTTGTGATCTGTCACCATACAGAAAATATAACTAAATAAAATGAATAGTATAGGAACCACTGATATGAATTTTCGTAGCATTGACAGGGCTATTGACTCTGTCCCGATCCTTCCCCTGCACAAGACAACTAATGGTCCAAAGCACATTACGTGGGCAAAAAATGCCAGTATCATAAATGTGCAAAGCTGTGATGAAAACTCACGGAATCTGTGTTGGACAACTGAAAATACAAAACATGTTCTGGAATGTTTAGCACTTTTTTCTTCATTACATGATTTTATACATGTTCTTTCACAGTTGTAAGATTTTCAGTATTACTGTTAACGTGGAGAATAATAAACATAAGGGGAAAACAATTGGTGACTCTAAATTGTCCATAGGTATGAATGTGAGCGATGAACTGGTGACTCATGCGGGGTGAACCCTGCCTTCGCCCCAAGTCAGCTAATGAATTTGTGAATGTTTTTAAATGGCTGAGTATGTTGGAAAGGTTATACAACTTGGGGTGTTTATTATGTGAGT
>JAQQAE010010814.1:0-13907 GCA_029823295.1 Pseudamia nigra | reverse complement strand
CAAACCTCTCTTATCTTTTTAAATGGGTGAACTTGCACATTTTTACATTTCCAAATAATTATTGTCCCCACTGTATGGTTTAGATACAGTATGTAATGCAATAAGAATATGCTGTGCTGTACACATTTTCGTATCCAGCTTTATAAAACACTAACATAGGTTTTAACATTTTCTGCCTTGGCTTGGCATGTTTGAGTGTGAGAAAGGGGACATGCTGACACTAAGCTCAGGAGACATGGTCGGAGGCGTGGAAGGTTATGGTTGGAACTGCTCATTTCTGGCCCGGAGGCTTTTTGAGAGGCAGCTGGGTGCTCAGTTCAGGTGGAATGAGGTCATAGCAGTCGTGTAAGGCAGGGGTGGGTGTGGACTGAGCTGAGACACAGAGCTGCTCCATAACTTATTGTCCCATGGCAGCCTCTCTGTGTGAGTATGAATGTGTGTACACGCCGGCACGTCTGCTATAGACATTAAGGAAGTGATGAAAATTTTGCTGGAAAGATTCACCTGGCTGGTGGCCAAAGTCACAAAGTAAAGCTGCAACAATGCACAGCAGTCGTCAAATGTAACTTTTCAATGAACGTTTTTGCGAATTTATGGACGGCTGCAGTGGACGTCAGAAAAACCCACAAAAACATCTAAACAACTGATGTATAGTGTTTGCATAGGTCATGGACAGTATAACCTCATGTGCTGTAGTTCGTATAAATCTAAGCATCCAGCACAGCAACTCAGATATCCATCACAAACTATCTAGGTGACATGACCATACAAGATATGAATAATTAAAAAAAAAACAAATCATTGTCGATCACTACTGTATATTGAAAAAGACATACAGTACAGTAACTTGCTAACAACCTTGAAATGAGTCAATTTTATGGAGAATAAATCAAAGGAGCAGTTAGTTTTTCCAGATTTGTATGAAAAGGACTCCATCTAAATTACATCAAATGCCTTGTCAAGACGATAAAAAATATGAGTTCCTGAGCCCTTACTGAGCAAACTGTAATGGGAGAAGACAGACTCATCCTGGGAGTCTGCAGGGGGAAGTGATCTGTGCATGTCTTCCTGAAGGTTCAATAATGCATCCTACAGGCCCAAACATAAGCCATGTAGCACACATTGCACAAGCCCTAAAGGAAATGTACAACTTGAGATAAGGAGCACACTGCAAGGAAATAATGGCTCAGTCTGAACAAACATTTCAGCTATTCTTTGCTCATTTGTCGGTTTATTTTGGGCAGTTCATATGGACGGTCACCCGATGGCAGAGGATGTTGTGACTCTGGCAACTTCCCAGCCTTGTTTCTGCTTATATAAAGTGTCAAAACAGCCAGGACATGATGACAAAGTAAAGGAACGAAGCCAAAAAAATCCAGGATAGATTTACAACCGGACCCATTATTTGCAGTAAACACTTTAAATGATGATAAAACTGGTGTTTATGTCTAAATAACAAATAATTTAATTTAGAGCATGCACGATTTATAAATTATTTTAATATAAATATAATACTGTATTTAGTCCCAAATGACAAAAGCCGCTTGTATGTCTGATTGTGTACAGATACCTCTTCTTTACCTTTTAAACTACCTTGGGCCTGAAAGCAGACTCTCATTTTGCTTTACAAAAGACTTGAAATGGTTATTTCCTCACCTGGTATCCATTTACAGGAACAGATCAGGTATTTCCCTTCCAAAGCCCAAGGTAGAAATATGAGAAAGCTTTTTGCTGATTGCTCTGTTTGTATATTGTTACAGATCCAACGGAAATAGTTAAGTGAGAGTGAAAAGAGCAAAGCTGTTCCATCTAAGTGACAGATCATGCAAAGTGATGTTCCTATTTGAGTAGCTACAGTACTGTGAGACCATAAGATATAAAAACAAAATGAAAAAAAATCACAAAGAAAAGGAAATTCAGCTGTCGTGTTGATTGGCTTTCATTAAAATCCTGATAAGCTTTTGTATCACGCAGCAGTATCGTCAGCTGGGAAGTGTACAGGAAAGGGGGAAAAAAAGCATGTAACTATATCTGAGACACACCTGCTCTTAGCAGGTCAGCTGGCTTGTGAAAATGAAGCCTCTTTTCATTGGCAGTGTTAAGAAAATCACACCGTGCCTTGCGCAAACCTCACAATAAAGGCAGGGAGAACAGAAGGCCGGATTTGCTCTTTTGACCCTGTTGTGTTTTCACTCCTTTAAGTTTGCAACACTCTGAGCTCCGCGACTGTTTTCATCAAAGGGAGACTGGCCTCCTTTGGAGACTCGCCCTTCCGTGGGAAGATACATAGTGAGACACAACACACAGCAATATGAGCTGTTCCGCATCCATTGACCAGGCATTTGTACACAAGGATCATAGAGGATCATTGAGTTTGTATGTAAGGGCATTTGTCCTGAAGGAAAACAATAAAACAAACTCCTGTGAAGGATTTTTGTTTTGCATAATTTTTAATTCACATGAAATTTGTAATTTTTGTATCTATGTCGTTATTTCTGTACGCTAAGACAACAACACCAATAGATTTCTATACAAAGCTGACAGTTGAAGGATAACCTGCAGAAATGTAAATTCTCCTTGAAATAAATCAATGATATTGGTTTAGTCATTTAAACATTAACTTCAGTTTTTAGCACTTATCCTTGCAAAAATATGCTTTGACATCCATTTATTTGCTCCACACTTTAAAGTTATGTGTATCAGTACTGCACAAAACTGCATGAATCCATATGTTATGTATTTTATTGACTTACACTTGCATTATATTGAATTCAAAGAAACCCTTTGTAGTTGCTGTACCTTAAGTCAGTCAAAATGCCACTTAGTTGCATTTGAGTGGTTTTTCTGTTTATTTGTGAAATGAATGAAAGAACAATTAAGTATGCATATAAAATGCATTACTTACAGGCTGTTGCTTATAAATGTGACTAATTATTATTGTTATTATTATTTTTTTTTAACCAAAAAACAAGTACAAAATAAAAAAAAAACTATCACGGTCAAAAAAATTTTAGCCTCCGACTCAATGCAACACACTGATTACCTGTTCAGGCAAATACTTGGTGACAAAGGGCAACTTAGTGGAAGAGCTCCTCCAGTGGTGGGAGGGTCAACTGCATGAACAGAAAATAAATGTCTCTTACACACCTAATTATATTTAGTGTAATGGCCCAGTTCATTTGGACACTAGTCAGTATCACAGAAATGAAATGCTGTTAAATTCAATGAAACAAAAGCAACTTTTATTGTAGCTCCTCATTTCTACAAACATGTTCTCATGTCCAGGTTGACACATACCGTCACTTGATGCACCGAACCCCGTGAGTGTCATTTTTTAATGGGATGTGTAATTTTCTGGAGAATGGGATGATGCCACAGTTGCATTGGGCCATTCGGTTAGGGTTGGGGGAAAAAAAGTCAGGAGAGAGGCTAAAATGACAGACTTCACATAAATACAGTATGAGATGGTACGTGGATCCTGGTGTTGTGTGCTCTTGTCAAACAAACCCTGATGTACTTCCATAACCCAGACCAATGACCTCCTCCTAAGCCATCCCATTTAACATCAGCTGACCCATGTTGTCAATTTCTGAAGTCTATTGACACAGGCTTCCACCTTGTGCCCTGCATGTTGAAAATCAGTGCTACGGGGAATATCCTGCGTGTTGACTCCTTTGAGGTTATGACCTAGCTACGTGTATGTGATGACTTGGGAGTGAAAACAGGCTGTCACATACATGTAGACTGACTCCCATGAAGCAACACTATTTAGTCACCTTCTGCTACATATTTAGCATTGCTTTAACCAGATTTATAAACTGTGAATTTCATGGCATAATTTATGCAATGTCCTGATACATGCTACCCACAATTTGCCCAAGCCCAGTTTCTGTCAAGCTGTACGCACCCTAAAAATCCACATTACCATAGTGCGTGATTATAGCCAGTCAAACCTGTAGATGGTGACAACTCAGATAAACCCATCAATCCCCAATTGTATAGTAGCATAGGTGAATACTGTTGAGCAGGCTCAGGCTAGTGAACATCTCATCATCCAGCCCAGCCACAAGTCACACACTGATGATAATGAGTCTCTGTCACTGACATCCACGAGTATTGAACCAGATCCTGTGTGTCGAGGGAACAGCAGAAGCACAGCCACAGCCCCTATACCTCTAAGCCCTGTCACTGGCTTGTATTCAGTTGGGCTGATTAAAACTGATGGGGTGACATGATTGTGACCTGTATGGATTTCTGCCGCTCCCAGCCACACTGCCCGACTACATGTGTCTTCTCCCTTTGACAAAACCACCTGGGAGCTCTCGGAACTGAGCTGCAGAATGCATAATTTACGAGGCAGCAGGCAATCAATACCAAAAACGGTAACGACATGGGAGGGAGAAAAAGACAGAGGAGAGGGAAAAGAGGGAGCCAACTTCCCAGCTATGTCCATCAGCAGCAGTCATGAGTATTAACGTCTAATCCTGGCGTAAATTTCCTGTCTTGACATGAAACTTCTACAATGCACAATAATCTCCTTGAGGAGTTAAATCCATTCATCATTGATCTTCGCTGTTAACATAATATGTTATCATCCTGCCTCTGCAAAGTTTGACATCCGATTCCTGGGAATTAACTTTCAGTTGCATGATGATAAATACTGGCTTATAAATTATTACACCTTGGAATTGTAAAAGCCTTAACTCTACTGAATTAAACAAACAATTTAAAAACCATCTGCAACATTGTTATCATTGTGGTGATTGAATTTTCCCAACCTAGTCTGTAAATATAAAAATCAGAAAATGTGAAACATTTGAAATGTATTTTTCCTTACAAGAGATTGTTGTGTTTTACTTAGTGTGATTGACACCTGCATCTTCTTAACAAATTCCTTTCCACTCTGGCACTTCCTCACTGTCACTCTCACTCGAGGCAATACAGAAACTGTGGTTTTTCTAAAGATTAAGGGACATTTCTCACATATCTCCCAAAAACAAACTTAGTAATTGGAAGCCAAACCACTCAAGGACAATGGGAATAAAGTAGACGACTGTCTATGTGAGCATAAGGAGACATAATCACTCTTGTTATTCTTCTGGCAGACAAACAGGAGTCCACACAGAGGACGAAACACTCTGCACGTACTCCGTACTCCTTAACCCCACATGGAGCCGTTCAAGCTTTTTGAAACAATGAATGTTTTATGAGTCAGATTTGAGCTCATTATTGCTTCTATGCAAAAGGCAAACGGTGCTGATTGTGTGATAGCTGGAACCGCTGTCTAAGGTAAATTCTAGCTACTTTCAGTACTTTCATGAATGGCCATTAAACACTTCCCATCTTTATTTACTTGCCATTAATGAACTGTTGTGGCATGTCCTACAAGTCCACTTCATATAAGAGGACTTTGTTAAGGGGATTTCTGTTCATTTTCAGTACAATTGTCACAATAAATGGTCACCTGGAACTCAACATCAGTTTTTCTCATGTGTACTGTGATTTTCTCATCACAGCACTTAAGTCCTTGAAACAAAACCCAGCTGTGAAGAGTAACAAATGAAGTAAAACTGTGGGGTTCCTATCTGCCAGGATCCTGGTCAGTCTGAGTAGTTTACCTGGAGCCTCAAACATCCAGGAAGCATTACACCAAAGGCCAGGAGTGTGTCAGAATGACATGAGCCCTGACAGGCTGCACCTGGCAAGGAGCTGCTGCATCTTGTGTCTACACCTGGTCACAGTACAAACAGACTGACAAAAACCATGCGGCACACAGTTCAGTTTCACAATGATACTGTATTATGCTATAGTACTCTGAATACGCCAAACGATACATTGTAACTTGGTTGTAATTGTGGCAGTGAATTATTCTACTTTCTTGGCAAAAATGAATAAATGAGTTAAAACAGGCAAACAGACTGGATTATCCATCATTGCTAATCTTTTCTTTATTGTGCTCCAATTAATTTCCCTTTCATTTCATGGCTCATTACTGTACTCTGTGTGTTCATCAGTTTTCATCTCACCTCCAATGACCTGAGCGAGAATGCAGAATCTGCCTCAGCATTGCTGGATTATGGCCAAAACACACTAAAAGGACCTTCAGGAAAGAACTACATAACCAATTCTGCAATGGAAACACACCATGGACTGCTAGATGTCTGAGCTTTTTTCAGTTCTCAGTTTTTGACCAGGGTAAATGGAGCAAAACATGCATGAATATGAATGTAAACCATTATCTATACATTGTAACTTAGGGGATATGCATCTCAGGGGAGGGCAGATTATTGAGAAGCACGGCCTCTTTCTGTCGACACTTTGGGATAATTGGAACAGTACGCAGACTGTCTAGATAAAGCACTTATAGGAATGCGTAAGTTGAATCAGAAACGCTGCCTGAATGACTTGCCGCTGACTATGCCTTGATTGACACTCTAAATACAGTCATGACAGGGGAGCTGGAGCTCCAGCTTAGGGAAAGCTTCTGCCTGGGGTTTTCCTGCTCCCTTGTTTTTAATTAGTCATGCCGAAACCTGTAACTGGAGCTGAGGCTTAAACAAATTTAATTGCTACATAATAGCTAGTTTAATACAATTGTGGAGCAATTAGGATGGATATTTGTTGCCGGCTGGCATAATAATGCTTGCGGTGTCTCAGCCCCCCCTCCTCCCCTTCCCTCCTTGCACTATTGAAGTGCTTTCTGCCAGGGGATTTCTCTGTGGGCACTGGGCACAGATGTGCTCCTGAGTACAGCATATGGGGTTCTGGCTCCATCAAAAACATTGCTCCGAAGTAGCATTTACTCCATCACTCCTCCGTCCTGTAGAAATATCCCAATTAGAATTAATTACTGTGTCTTTCTCTGCTGGCTTTGGTGGGATTTTCACATGTCACTAAAATAAGCTTTGCAAGCCTCGTGATTTTGTTGCGAACAGTTGTGGTGAAAGTTCTGATTGGAGGAATTCACGATTTTGATTGCAAAGCATATTCTACTAAAACTAGTCAGACTGCAGCACCATCAACTATATGACTGTCACAGCTGTCAAATGTCTCATTACTCCATGTCAAGTCAAAGGTATAGTCATATTTATGTCATGAGGCAGCACAGTATGGGAAATGGCAGTACAACCCATTATTTATTGAAAGGACAGTGACAGGCAATGTACCTGAGGAAGTCTGAAAAGTGAAAAATAACATTCCTCTCCTTAATAAGCCTGTCTTGTCAAACATTTATGGGACAGAAAGAAAACAAGGGCAGAGGCGTACGTTTATTGACATCATGGCTGGGGGAGAGCTGTCACAGGATATGGGTTAGGGAGAGTACTAAAGAAAAATGTGGCATTGTTTTTTTGGAGGAAGTGCTTATCACTGAATTGCCCGGAGGTCTTTTCAAAAGAGCAACAGGCTGTTTTTCACACTGTTTTTTTTTGTGTGTGAATACAACCCATATCTATTACCAATAAACAGCAATACATGTTTCAGTTCATTACCACATTCCTTTATATGAAAAGAACAGACATCATGTCATGCAACATAGCCACTGGCAAAGTATTGTTGACACAAATATAAGGTTTTTTTCTTCACCATGGCAGACAGTGGTTTAGAATAAACAGCACACCAAAGAATATCATAAACCAGTGAAATATGTTTCCAGAATGCTGCTCCTACAGATACATGATGTACAAGAACATATAAAAAAGACAATGATTTATGTCGATTTGCTATGTTTACACTGTACGTCCAGTGCTTAATAAATGTAATAGACCACCTGTTATACTGTATTTGTCTCAAAGACCATCCAGATTCATGAGGTGCTTCAATGCAAACTCTTTCCTTTTTGGTGAGCTCTCAACATTTTGCTATTGTACCCTGCCTTCGCTCAAGTCAGCTGGGATAGGCTCCAGCACCCCCCTCACGAGGATTAAGGGGTAGAAAATGGATGGATGGATGAACAGGAGTAGGAATGTCAACCGAATTCACATTTTTATACGAAATTTGAGCTGGTAAAACGGAGAAGTCTGAAATTAATCAAGCAATTCAACCAATAAAATGATTTTTTCTGTTCAGGAGTGAAATTAAGTTCAGTATAATTGGGCATCTTAATCAAAAACTAATAATGTGCTTTACTTTGTTCCCTGTTTTTTTTTTTTTTGTAAAATTGTAAATTTGAAAAATCATGGATAAAAACATTAATTATATTTTAGCATTAAAAATATATTTTTGGTCAAAGAGCTCGTGCATACTGGTGGATTAACCATTACTGAAAATGATTCTGGTTATTTCCAGTCCTGATATGGTAATAATGGTACTGATATGAGAGGCTTTGGCCGTTCTGATAAATAACACAGAGGTGTAGATGGACGCCTCAGTCCATCGTTAGGGAAAATGTTGCTGTAATTTAGCAAATGAGTCAAACAGGAGAATAATGCCTGTCCCTGTTGGTGCTTCAATTATTGATACAAACTAACTACACAATTATCAGGCAAATAGAGTTGGGTATTTGAGGGGCACACAGTGCAGCACTCTGAAAGCCATAATTGAGGTCTGATGGTCAGGGGCTGCTCATTAATTGACCCCTGCTGATCTTCACAGAACACGTCAATAGAAGCCTGTTAACTATGCAACATTCACATGCCGAAAAGCACTGTAAATAAAGATGGCACGGACCACATTGTTAGAGCTGTTGTCAGCCCTAGCTGTGGTAAGATGATGGGATGGCGATGGGCTGACACCCTATTCTAAGCCCCCTACCAGGTCATAAGAGTAGCAAACAATGAGAGCGGACAGCTTACACCCAGCGAGACTCTTTGAAACTAAATAATCAAAGAGAGAATGGCATGTCTGTGCCAACAGACACAGTGCCCACTGAGCCCAGGGGGCGAATAGCCAGACAAGTACCGAGCCCAGAGGTGGCGTCTGTTTACTGGTTAGCAGACATTTGGAAAGCGAAAAGGAAAAAAAAAAAGGTTTACCTCATTTTACACCGACAACTACAATGTGGCACCTACTTGGATACTGACAGACAATGGTGGTGAAAAGACTGGACATCTCAAGTATGATGTAGCTTCATGGTACATCAATAACCCGCCTCATGTGTCACACTGCATGTGGGCATAGAGTGTTGTGAATGTTAGCTGCATTTGATGCTTCACTAAGAAACTGGCCCAGTGACCAGGCAGCCATCCAGTTAACTGTCTAGTCTCCCCATCAACCAGACAAATGAACAAAATGTTTCTGAAAAGACATCAGCAGGGGGACACCCTGCACCTGGGGCATAGTGAACTTTTTTCTGGTCTCTTTTTTATCACCAGGGGGTATAACACACTTTGAAAAAGAAAACATTTCCTACCAGCTGGCCTTTGTTTGTTTCTCACTACCTCCTGTTGGCAGAACACTGTTTAATAGTCCATTGATTATGTTCATTTCCGTTGCTAAGTCCTGCATGAGACATAGCTGCTAAAGCTGCACATGACAGGAGCTTGTTGACAGGAAACATAAATCACAAGTACGCTACTTGAGTTCCCAGATGGTAACCATAATGGATATAGACTGAAGCATATATTTAGACACACTGTGATTGACCAGCAGACATGAGACTGTACAGGTCAAAATGTTTATGTCATCCCCGATTACAAGTCACTGCAGTTCAGGGTAATAGGGAACATTTAGATGATGCACCAGGGTAAAACTCCATTCTGTAAAAACACTGAACCCAAAGGGAAATGTGGATTAACTATTTGACCCCCTCAACCTCAGGGACTGAACACAATGCTAGCTTCCTAATGTGGACTGCAGGAGTGAGCCTGTGCCATTTTCTGTCTTGCATCATGCTTGCATCATTACTTAGCCAACAATTGCACATCCTCGCTCACCTTAAAGTGCCTCACAAGTAACTTTAAATTGGAAGATTTATTTAAATTTTCAGAAAATAAGTTTTTCCTTCTCAGAACATTTCTGCTCAGGGATGTCCTGAGCCTCATCATGCCAGCCCAGAGTTATGTGCCTTACATTCCTATTGTCAGAAAACGGTATCATTGTGAAATGTTAAAAGGGTAGAACTAGTTAGTTTTTTTTAACCTCAGCATGAAGAGTTTAAAATGTCATAGTTTTATGCTAACTGGAGTATATCATGGCAAAGTATATAGAATTGCAATACGTGCAAATGATCAGTGATGTGCCTTTTATTACTTCGGTCTAAATCTCACAGGTGAACATGCAGTGCTTGGGTGTGAAGGTTGTGAAACACCTTCCTGCAACCAAAGACCACATTCTTTAAATATGTATGCTAATTTAGGGCTATTTTCTGGAGTCAGCGTGTGGATCTCTTTCACAGTCGTTAATGGAGGTGTAACTGGACTCAAGCGTGTAATGATCCGGTTACCCTGACATTTCTTAAGAACCCTCGCAGCCACGTGGAGAGTGCATACTGGAATGCTAGACCCAGAATTCAAATATAGATCTCAAGCAAGTCACCTCTGTCTTGTGAGCTTAAGAAAAGCCTGAGCTTGTCTTTCCCCTCCAAAGAAAAAAAAAAAAAGCTCCGTAAAAATGCACTGGAATGAATGACTCAATTTTGAAATGTTCCCCATTGGGAATGATAAAAGCAAAAATATTTCTGACAAATTTATTTCCTTGTACCTCATCTCCTCTGCTCATTGCTGCGGTTCTGTGAATTTGTAAGCTCTGTGTGCCTTCTTAGTCACAATTCAGTACCTATCATCATCGTGGAAGTGTGAATAAGAGAGTCATTCTTCATTGTCCCAGACTAGTCTTAGTGGGAGTTCATACACTGTGTCTGGAGTCTGGAAAATTGCACTGAGATTCAGCTCTCCAGACAAGGGAATAGCTGTCAACTCCTGGAATGTTCCTGTGAAAATAAACAATGCTCGGGCTGCTCTCTGTGTCTCCCTGTTTCCCCTCTAAATGCTCCGTTTTAACCCTCTCTGTTGGAGCCTTTATGCATAAAACAGTTGCAGCAGAATTGAGCAGAGAAATAAATCAGAGTAATGTCTCCTCAAGGTTGGAGGCAGTCAGTTCTGGCCCTGAGAGTGCCATCTTTCAACTCCTCAGCAAAAACATGTGTTCAAGGTATGGTTACAGGAGCTCGTCCAAGTCAGCCGCAGATCATATTAATCACATGTCTTTCATCATAGCACTAAAAAAAGAGGATTTCTGTGTTCAGCGTTTTGTGGTTTTAGCAATTTGCGGTCTACAATTTGTTTGTCAACTTCGGTCGTGGTAGTGCAGTCAGGAAAATAGATCTGTCAAGTCATTTTCAGGAAGGAGAAAATGATCTAGTCCAAGGAAAGTCAATACAACAGAAAGCATGATGTGTTTTTACTTTCGTGCATAGAAAATTAAAGAGTATAATTACTCCATTAGTTTTTCATCATCCTGCAGATCCAAGCATGCCAACACCATTATTATACCTAATTTGAAAAATAACAGTGTAACTCATATTATGCTAGTAAAAGGGCTGTGAGAAATGAGGGCCTTGGCCTGAGCTGGCACTCGTAGCAGAAAGCCAGCGTTCTCCTGTTTCGTTGCCTTGGCCCACATACAGAAGCAGTGGAGCCATCAACTTATCAGGAGCGTGCTGTCATCGGGGGAATTTGCAGAGTGAGTTTGTTATTGGATCCTGGGTGTGGGTGGAAAAGCAGTCAGGTTGTCTCTTTGGACTTGTGGTTTGTTGGCTCCAAGGTGATTATGATTCAACTGCCCACCAACCGTTGATCATTACTGTATCATGGCGGCTCATTTCTATTGTCCTGCTGCTGAGGACACATGAACTATTGATCCAGAACCCCAGTGGTTCTGTAATGATAACATCAACACCCACCGGTTAAGTCGATAATATTGTGCAGGTCTGGTTGTTGCCTTCCCCAAAGCTTTATTCCCTGTATGGATACTGGATAAAATATCTGACTTATGTTCGATGTTTCACAAAGAAGTAAAAAGCTCCAGTCATTTTCGAAGACTGAATTGTGTAAATTGGTACAGCTCAGTTATTTCAAATCCTCTAAAGCAGAAGCCCTGTGAGGGAGTTTGACCACGAGCATCCGGAGGGAACACTGAATTTCATTAGTATTCATATCTAGCCTTCATCTTGCAGAGGCATATGGTATATGCATATGGTAGGTGGCTAGCTACAAAAAGGGAAAAAATGCATTCTTTGCATTTTCCCCAAATCAAACCTTTCAGATATATATATATATAAATGTTTAACAATGGAACTTGTCAGGATTTACTGTGTGACTGAAACAGCCACATGTGAACACACCGAACACAGGCAGACATATATATGATGAAGATGATTAGCATTTTCATTATTTTTATAATTATTGTGATTATTGTCATTATTACTGTATTGGTTATATTGAAAATTAGTCTTTGAAAAATATTTGTTTGTATTATGAATCTGTCTCTTTTAAACTATAAACTCTTACAAATGAGTCAACATATTTTTCAGGTCACACACAAACAAATGCTGCTGCCACAAAAGTTAAAACGATAACAATCATAAACTGTAGAAAAATCTATGTATTTTTAATTTGAGTAATTTTACCCAGTGGCTGATACAAGTATAAATGTTGACACCAATCCATCAAAGGTAAGTGTGAAACACAATTTTAGGAAAAGTCAAAAGATAGAGGTGTTCAGTATTTTATTAAAACAGAGCAAAAATAGGGGAAAAAACAGCCATGGATAAATAAAACCAAGGGGCTTTTCTAGTGTTAAGAACATATCTGGTTATGCTGGCAACGTAAGTTTCTCAGCAGACCTGGTTAGGGTCTGCAGCTAAAATATTATCATCTTTACATCTGATACGTCTTGGGACAAGTCATTTCAAATCAGTCTGTAATATCAGCCTACCAGCGATATGGCCTTATATACACATATACACAAATCACCTTATTTTACAACCTACCAAGCATTTATGTCCCATGTGAAAGTCATTAGCTTATTAATGTGATAGGTTTGATGGGACTATGTTTGGGGGGGGGCACGTCTCCTGTTCAACTGATATTCAGCTTTGCAGTTCAAATACACAAAGCCAAAACCAAATATTGCTCTTTGAGATCCACCAGGCGCTAGATTATTTTCCTTTCAAATGAACTTTCATCATTTTCAAGGGCTCTGTCCACTGGGTCCCACAGTTGTGCTCCCCCCACAGCGTACAAATGTCACCAGACCGCACATAAAGAATGATTATGTACAGATAAAAGAGGTGCTTCAAGTTAATGTTTATTGATTACAACAGCAAGACTATGATACAAATTCAGATTAATTAATTGGACTAGGTGTTGCAATCCCAAATGATTGAGCACAATTTTGGCCTTAAATGGGTTCTGCTTAGTCTCCTTACCTTGAGTGGGTTTGTATCATCGTGGGGTATTTATTTTGCTGAAGTCCATTTTATTTCTTCACATGCATCTTCAATTGTGTTCTTTAGCTTCATTGGATGTTTGAGCTGCAGCCACAATTTGCTTAAGTCAGAATGGAATATTTATTTAAGGATCTTGGTTTGCTCTGATATACTGTAGATGTCAAGGACAACTATTTGAAATTTTAGGACACATCATCAGTGGTGAACCTTCTTTGGGTGTTTCAGAAATTATCACCATATACCCTCATCAGACGAAGGCCCCACTGGGGTCAATCAAGTCCCAGAGTGCCCCATGTTTAAATCAAGGCATACGTTAATCATGATGTGCCAGGAGGTGGAATTATCAGCTTCAGCAGGCGCATCACTTCCTGCATCCCATGCAGAACAAGTCCCAGGAAGTAATATTGCTGCTTGTTGGACAGCAAGTGCAAGTTGTGCTGCTACATACAGTATCTCACAAAAGGGAGTACCCCCCCCCCCCACATTTCTGCAGATATTTAATTATGTCGTTTCATGGGAC